>CATIWQ010332977.1:0-49341 GCA_949673415.1 Euphorbia schlechtendalii | reverse complement strand
ATATAACTACTTTCCTAAGTGATTATCACAAATAAGTACTCTTTTACACAACTACAATCTCTTGCAAACAAGTTTTCTCTGTTTTTCCAAATCAAACACAAATCCTTCTTTCAATCTTGAATTTAATGGCTCCCAAGAAGTCTGCAACAACTAAGGGGAAGAACAAATTGGTCAACCAACAAAACAAGTATGGATGCCCATTTCCAATTTATGGTGAAGAAGAAGTTGAAAGATACTTGAGGATCAAAAGTTTTGATTTCCAAGGTATACTTTTTTATGATCCTACTTTCGCGATTGATGCTGAAATTCATGAGGAAGTAGAAGATTATTTTTCACTATTTGGATTGGAGAAATTTGTGAATATACGTTTTCCATTTATCAAGGGATGGGTCCTCGAGTTTTTTGTTACTGTTACGAAGGATGGGAACTTTTTGAAAAGGAAATTTAGGAATGGAGGGGAGGAGTATAAGTTTACTTTAATGGATTTGATTAAGTGGTTTAGTTTAGGAGAAACCTATGAAGAGATTGATAAAGAAGAAGATTATGATTTAACGAATGTTTGGACTGAGTTAACGGGATTGGATCGATACGATGTCAAAAACTCATCCAACAAGAACATTCAGAGTAACAGCCTTCTTTACCTCCACAAGTTTATATCTCAATGTCTTTTCTTCCGATATGAAACTACTAAAGTGTCGATGAAAGACTTGGTTATATTAGAGTGCATGGTTTTACAATTATGGCTAAAGTTTCCGATGTATATGTTGGAATCCATCACTAGTCTTACTACACATAAAAAGGCTAGAGTTGGAGGTGCAAATACGATTTGCGGGATTATTTTGGGTGCGAAGAACCAACTACCATATCAATATAGTCCAAGAGAGAAATTTAACTTTATGGGAGGAGTCTATATGAATAGAGTAGGATTGGGAAAAGAAGACAAATGAATATTTACGTTTCTACTGTAGGCGTAAGGGTAAGGAAGCTAAAACCGATAGATGGATCTACTTCTCGAGAAAACCAATTCAATGAAGATATTGAAGAGGTTCAAATTAGAAGTAATGAATCAAGACAAGCCTCCGGGAGTACACATGATACTTGGAGAGGAAAGTTTATCAAAGATGTCTATCAAGCATGCGTAGATATAGCCTTCATACAGCAAGATATTCATCAACTAATGAAATCCAACATTTCTTTGAACCGCAAGTTGAATACATACTTCAGAATGAAGAATTTAGATATCTCACCAAGTCCTCCAGATTCGAATTCGGATGATTAAAACGGGTTCAATTTCTTTCTTTTAATTTATTTTCTTTTCTTTTCATTTGTGTGTGATTAATTTAGTTATTAGATTAATAAGGTCTCTCATAATGAAACTTTGCAACCAATCACATTGAAGTGATGCAACCCTTCACCAATGGATACGACTCTTTATTTGGATAGACACAACCCTTCGTATTCTATAAATAGAGTCCCAAACCAACCATTTTCATAGGAATGAATGGTAGTGTGTGAGTGTAATGTGTATGCACAGATAGAGAGTGAAAATTGTATAGATTTCGTTACGTTTAAAGAAATAGTGAGAAAAATGTTTAAGTGATTCGATTCTTATTTTGATCACTAGATTTCTCCACAAATTCGAACGATTGTTGTATGAGTGTAATTGCAAAGCACTTGTCAATAAAAGTTTTTATTCTTCAACATTCATTTGTTCGATATTCACAAAGAATAGCATCCTAGCGGAGGTTCTGTACGAGTCGAGACCGAATTCAAAGTAGATACAGGAATTGCGGGAATTGACGACTCCCATTAAAGAGTATATACAGTTAGATCAGCTTTAGCTTTCACTTGCATACCTTACAACTTTACTTTGTTTTCTACTTATACTTACTATTTCGAAGTTTATGATATGTCTATGTGTCATAACGAGTATTTCGTCTCACGTCTCTCATATTAATTAAGTTATATGCTTTCAAGTTGACTTTAAGAGTGATTTTGGAGTTAACAAGATTGTATATGATCACTGGATCTGTGATTTATAACGCTGTTTAGTTAGCCAACATTTTTGGAGTGGTAACTTACTAAATATGGCTATGTGAGAGCGACCCTTACTAAGCATAGTATTATTGTTATCCAGGTTCTTATAAATGTCATAATTTGTTTACCCTAGATCTAAAAGTCATTTGTGTTGCTTTGAGGTGAATTATTGAATATTTGGGCATCTAGAACCGTGTTTATTGAAGTTATCTAGTGTATGAAATATCCTTGATGATTCTGCATGTTTTTCTCTACTATACTTATTCTTATATAGGTTACATCTTCTCTAATCTATTCATGCATTTGTCTATTCATCAGTCTACCATCCAAATCCTACAATTTATCTTATTTCTTTTATTCCTTAACTCTAGTTAGTCCTTAGAATCGAATTCCTTCCCTGTGGGATCGATATCTTTTAAAACTACATCGTAACTGTATACTTGCAGTGGTCATCATTTTTCTATTTGATAAGTGGTATTGATAACACCTGTTCATATTTTTAACTTTTATCTTATCAGTAGAAAAGTGGGGAACAAGGTTTTTATCACCGTTACCGAATATAAGTCTATCGAAATGAGTATAGTCAAAATCTTGCGATCACCTATCATCTAAGTTAAGAGCATTACCAGTTGATGCGTGCCTTCCTTAGGTGTAGGGTTCCCTTAGAGCAATTTAGTAGAACTCTGTTAGCACTAGCTTCCAATCTAGGATAACCTCTACGACAGATCCACACGGATCTTCAACAATCACAACCTCCTGTTGAGGAAGAACCCATTGGTAGATAGCAGCTGGTAGACAACTCGAAGACCAAACTGAAAATATTAACTAAGAAGGCTCACATCAAAATGGAGAGAGCCTTTTAAAGAATTCTTACGATGTTGGAGAAACTCGTGGAGGATCTCGTAAAAATCTCAGGAAGAGAAGATGTCGAAATCAAAAGGGAAGGCTGAGCTGAAGTACTAGAGAAAGGAGAAGGGGGGTAGCTATATATAGGGAGAAGGGGAGTTGAATGCTCCCTTTTTTCCAATGTGGGAAAAGGAAAACCCTATCCCATAAATGAGTCAACCGCGCAAATCCTTAGGATCCGTGGGCTGACCTACCCACAACCGGCATACACGGGCTGTGTGGTAGCTATGCAAGGCAAGCCCTTACGGGCTTACCTTGCCCCACAAGCCCAGCTTGCGAGTTACTAGCAGGCTTGCTTCTCGCTAGCATGCGCTGACCTAGTTCCAGCCCGTGTTAGTGGCCCTTAAGGTACATCTCCCATTATATCACTATATTAAGAGCGATGGATCCCATCTTGACTACTCGACTTACCAACATGTGATCATCACTATACCCGTAATCACCCATATCATCTTGATCACCAGGGTATGAATAAGTATAACCCAAAGTATAGAAACTCCTACACAAGGTAACCAGTATCTCAGGTCTGAGGATACTTGTACTGCTATTGTAATAAGACATGATACCAACACATGGATACAGTTATTTTCGAGTGTCTATCTTATAAAGGTCTCCAATGTATTTCCTATATACATTTATGTGTTAACTCAAGGTACCACCTTCAGCTCTTGAGATCGGATGCTTGAATCCAATTCAAGGAGTAAGCCTACACATGCTAGTATGTCTGCTTCATTGATATCCAGTCTCAAGGAAACTATGACTAGGGATATTTAGACTATTTTTAGTAACACGTATGTGCAGTTCTCACACCACATAGCTCCCACTATGTCCTTGCACTTTTACAATATGAAGTAGTCATAGACTTTGTCTTATCTATGCACATATATATAATATTACATATATATGATACCAGCGAGATACATAAATTAAACAAACACTGATAAACAATAAAGATGCCTTTATTATTATTATTATTAATCTGAAACCATTTATACATTATAACTAATTAAGTTTTATAGCCCTAATTGCCTTTAGGGCATACATCATGTCTAACAATAACTTCATAAGAATTGTCACCTGTAGGAGTGCAAAAGCAATTTCTACTGTAAGACTTAATCTTCTCCAACTCTTCTTGAATCTTAGGATAAATGGGGCCCTTATATTTACTCATTCCAGCCTACTGCATATGTCATCTCTTCATGAACATTTTTCCTAATATACTCAAACATTGCCAATATTGGCTTGCTCTAGCTTTGATGATATAATTGTTGAATGATTCACATGCATTATTTTGCACATCAGTACACTTAGTATGAGTTGAAAAGTGACATCTTTCCCAAGTCTTTGGGTTGTGCTTGACATAGAATTTGTGTTCCATCTTAGGTTCTAACTCCCTAAGAGCCTCTATAGATCCCTACACAATATAGCAAAATTTGACTCAGTATACCAAACTTGGAAAGTAAGAACCAAAGTAGTATATTTAGGCAAATTTTGAGCACAAATTGAGTGAAATTAGCCTACTGAGGCAAAATTGGTTCAAAAAGCATGAATTGATCAAAAGTTGCAAACTCAAGCATTATAGCAAACTTGTAAAGTAAGAACTGAAGTTAGCATACTTAGCCTAAATTTGAGCACAAACTGAGTGAAATTAGCCTACTGATGTACAACTGGTTCAAAAAGCATAAATTGATCAAAAGTTTCAAATTAAGGCATTATAGCAAACTTGGAAAGTAAGAACTGAAGTTAGTATCCTTAGGCAAATTTTGAGCACTGATTGAGTGAAATTAGCCTACTAAGGCAGAATTGTTTCAAAAAGCATAAATTGATCATAAGTTGGAAACTCGTGCATTATAGCAAACTTGTAAAGTAAGAACTAAAGTTAGTATACTTCGGCTAAATTTGAGCACAAACTGAGTGAAATTAGCTTATTGAGGCATAATTGGTTCACGAAGCATAAATTGATCAAAAATTGCAAACTTAGGAATTATAGCAAACTTGGAAAGTGAGAACTGAAGTTAGTTTACTTAGGCAAATTTTGAGTACAAATTGAATAAAATTAGCCTACTGAGGCAGAATTGGTTCAAAAAGCATAAATTGATCAAAAATTGCAAACTCAAGCATTATAGCAAACTTGTAAAGTAAGAACTGAAGTTAGTATACTTAGGCTAAATTTGAGCACAAATTGAGTGAAATTAGCGTATTGAGGCACAATTAATTCAACAAAATAAATAGAAAAGTAAGATACAAAATAACATATGTATGACAAATCAGACAAAGACTCAATTCAACAAAATTTGAAATAATTAGGAACAATAACAAAATAGCATGAATTGAGTAAATATGCATATTTCAAAATTGGACATACCTTTTGTTGATCGGACATAAAGAGCCATCTGTGAACGAATGACAAGGAATCGATGGGCCGTCGAGAATGCGTTAAATGAGAGGCGTGGTCCACCAGGATGTTTAAGTGGAAATGAAATTACCGGGTCGAGGACCCGAAATGTTTGAAAGAGAAAGCGGGAAACATTTTAAGATTGGTCAAACCTGAATCTGCCATCTCATAGTGTAGAGTCGCTACTTGGATTAGCACTTCCAGGAATTAAAGTCCTCTGAGGCTTAACGTTTGGGGGACGGCCCACTAAGACATAGAGATTCGGGTTCGGGATAAATTGCTTATTTCTTATTGGATCACATTATATTACATCTACAGAAAACCGTATGTCTTAATTGTGTATATTTGCACTTACGTCATTTTCGAGTTTATAGTGTATGATTTAACGTGCATGCGGAAAGCGGTAAATCCATACATAAAGCAGTAAATGAATCCAAAAAAATAAATTAATAAATTACAAAATAACTCGGGGGATGCAACTTCCCGCCTAATCTATTAATTACAATTTATGTAAAAATATTTGCAATACCCGAAGGAAAATAAAACTTAGGCATACATCTAACATGCATCCACAAAGGTTAGTACATGGTATATAACACAACATGAATATTTACACATATGCTCGATTTGATTTTGACGAGGCATGTGTGGCCGAATTGAAAATTCTTGTTTTGAATACAACATTTCATTTTATTAGCATGTATATTGGTCATTTTTATAAGTGAAAATGATTGCATGGCAAAAATGTGAGGCTATTATCCACGAATAAGTTTAATTCCCTTCGTTGGGGTAATCTAACATGAATCTTCATAAATTAAAAGAAATAAAAAATAAGAAGAAGAAATATTACATTGATATTTACATAATAAAAGAAAGATAAAATATTCCTAGGTTAAAATGTAAAATAACATAGGAAGCACAAGATGAAGCAACTTTCGGAACTCAAAGGCTTACCCTTTCGATGTGAATCAACTTTGGCGTATCCGTTTGATCCCCGGGAGCATTCCTTCTCCTTTTTTTTAGTTGGGGTTTGGTGTGAAAAATAAATGTTTATTTATCCTAAAAATGATCAGACTCGGGTATTAAATTTATCTTAGGTCCGAGAATATCTGAGGATTTTTGTTGAAAAAGAGAAAGAAGAAAAATTATTTGAAAATAATTAAGGTTCGAAATTCAAACGTGTTTTCAATACGAATGTATTCAAATAATTTTGAAAGAAAATACTTTTATATTTTTTCTTGTAGTTCAATTTGAGAAAATCAAACTTTTTCTAAAATTTTCGGGCCCCATTCAATCCTAAAGAGACCCCGTATTTATAGGGGAAAGTTGGCTCATCGGAAATTTCCAACGAGGCTCACTGAAAATTCCATCGAGCAGGCTTGGCTCGCTGAAATTCCAGCTAGTCTTGCTGGAATTTCCAGCGAGCTGGCTTGGCTCCCTAAAATTCCAGCAAGTTTTGTTAGAATTTCCAGCGAGCCGACTTGCTAGGCTCACCCGTCCGACGAGCCCAGTCTCTTTGGGCTTCTCCTGATATTTTTATATATTTTTTTATTATTAATTTTTTTTATTTATTTTGTTGATTTAATTTTAAAACTTTAAGTCCTTAACATAAGTTGACGACTAGGAACATTCCCATTCGGAGATCTTCAGATAATCAAAAATTGTGTGATTCAAGGATAAAAAACCTTGAAAAGCCATCATCATTGAACGCGTGAGTTGGTACAAAATTCCGTGCTCACAGCTACTCCTCTTGTGATCATTGCTGGTTGTATAACTAGTATGATCACACGAAATGGAGTGGAGGGATTGAGAATATACTTGACCAGTGCGATTGGTGACTTCTTTATCCTCGATCGGTGATGATGTGTGGTACCGTGTCCCTATGAGATTGCCCATGTCTTTCTTCAAAATCCCTTGGTGCTTGATGCCCCTTACGGGCGGGTTGACCGTTTCTTTCTACGGCATCCCCATAATGGTCGACAACCGTTTCCTTCTTCGGTTGTGGTCCTTGTGTGCCCCTTATGAGTTGACCTTCGGTTAATCGTTTGGAATTGTCAGAGCAGGGTGCATGAATCCATTTCAAAGGTGATCATGATAGAGAGATATCCAACTGTTTCTTTCTTCAGTTGGTGGATGAGACTATTTCTTTCTTCAGTCATCAAGATAATTGTTCCCTTCTCCGGTTGTATTTTGATTTCCTTAGTAGGATATTGACTTGTTTCCTGTGAGAAATCTGAGAAAAGTACAATGTTTATACATTTTATGATGAATGTTTTAATTATTTGATTGAGTTTATGCGAAGTAAAAATTTTTGCCCCTTTAATCAAAAATTAAAACATAATGAAGGAATGAGTTTGCCAAAAACTCGGGGATGTCTCGAAGGTTTCTCCGTTATTTTAGGAGGCTTTTACGATGTTGCAATGTTGCTTGAACGGGGCTTAAGTAGGTTTGAATTGACTTTAGGCTTAAGTGGGCCATTATCTTTCTTGGTGTTTGCATATTTCTCAAGTGGAGTTGGAGTTTCTTATTTACTAGGACGGTGTTTCCCAAGTTTAGCATCGTCTTTACCTGTAAATGACATGATGCTAATGTAATGTATGCATGATTTTATGCATGGACAATATTTATCATACGATGTATGTTCATTTATTGCAAGTGTTATAGGCTCCATTCATTTAAGAGCCTAACTCTTGTGTTGGTGCATGATTACCCCTAGGATTTGTCTTGTTAGGGATTCCATGGATGACCCCCTTAGAGTGACAACCATTTCGTTAAATCAAATTCGAGTTTGAATATGGTTTGTGGAAGATCTAGATGAGTCTTTGATCCCACATTGTGTTGGCGATGGTCGATTGGAAGCTATTTGCCTAAAGTGTTTGGAGGTATAGGATGTCACGTACCATTCCAGAGATGAGATGATGGTCTTGATATTTCTTTGGTTCTAATTTTTGCATAGACAGCCCTTACGGGTTTTCAATCTATCGAACTTTATCTTAATTTTTGCCTAGACCTCCTTTTCAGGTTTTCAATCTAGCAGACTCATTTTTTTCTTTTATTTATTTTTTTTATTTTTAGGTGTCTACTTGCAATATTCTACCATTGGCATGCAAGCAATCAAAATAAGCATATGCATAAAGATTTAGCAAAAAATGACAATTCATTGATGAACTTAACATGGGTATAAATGTTTCAAATGATTTGACTCCTGACATCAATTAGCCCTTTCAGGTTTTCTAACCAATGTGGTTCTCTCGATGTCCTAATTTTTGCCTAAGCTGCCCTTTTCAAGTTTTCAACTCAGCTAGATATTCTTTTACTATTTTGAAAAGAGACCCTAATTTTTGCTCAACTAACAGAGTGTTAATTGACAGGCTAAATTATTTTTTATTGGTATTGCTTTTTATGGATTTATTTCTTTCAACTATGCGTGACAGCATTTGTGCCAATCTTGGTTGATTTGACTGATTAATTGGTTGCCTTCCAGGTCAACGACTTCAGCTGTTAACTTGTTCAGCGTTTTTGATTGATTGGTTGGTACTCGTGCTGCTAGCTTAAGGTGTATGCGATGATGATTACTCTACTTAATCATTAATGTTTGTTTATGAATTCAATTGTACTCTGATGATAAGTAACATTGTCAAGGTTAGAGGCCTTGGACCCATTGGGTGTATCAAGTGTAGCTTGATTCATTGAAGGTGAACAATTCTTTGTTTAATGATGTTCCCTCCACAATGTAATGATCGGCCCATAAGTGTTAGTGAGCCATGTGATGGAGTTGTTAAAGTGCTCAATGATCTAACCCCTTCTTTGTGTTGGCGGTTGTTTGACTTAAATTTGCTTTGTTGACATTTTGGTCTTATTCTGGCTTCGATCATTTTGACCTTTGCTTGACTAGTTTAGTGGAAGCTTCATGCTTCGTTCTATACTGGTTTCGATCACTTCCGCCTTTGCTTGACTGATTCAATAGTCAGTAGACATTTCGTGCATGGAGATCTTTCTATCGATCTTACATCTTTGTAGGGTGAAGCAAATGCTATCACATGTTGTCTAAGTACATGTGTTTGTCATTCACTTTCCCTCAAGAGTCAAATCATTTGAACTTATTGTAACTGTGGGGAATCCATTTATACCCAAATTAATTTCATGACATGATGTGTCACACATGCTAAAAACATTATATATACGTGAGCGGACGACGTTCGACCCGCACGGTTGCCGCGAGGCGCCGGCCCCGTGAGATGGGGCTTGGGGTCTTCGAAAAGCTATTGCTATTGGAAAAGCGTGTTGGAAAAGAGGTTTCCTTGGAGGAAACCATGGTTTGCTTGAAAATGTGTTTCAATTTTAAAAGAATCGAGATCAGGATCTCTAGCCTATGGTACTCAGAGTCGCCACCCGGATCAGCTCTTCCGGGAAATTTTGGTACAGCCTAGATCCGTTAAGCCTAAGCAATACCATAGTTCAGAGATTCGGGTCCGGGATGAGTTATCTATTTCGTTGTCATTTGAGTTAAATTACACTATGAAAGAAACCACGTTTATAATATTCGAACTAAATGAGATATTTTCAATTTATGTTTATCAAGCATGCATAGAATGGTAAGTAAATTTTTGAAAGTAAACACATAGGAAATTAAATGTGCCTATTCTATGGGGTATTAATTACATCATTGGGCTTGGGGTTTTACAAATCGCCTAAATACATCAAAATCTAAAGGATACAATCGCCTAGAATACATCGATATCTAACAACTATTACATTGGATTTCAAAATTGAAAGCGATACCTGAAGGAATTTAAATCCTAACATACATCTATCCTGCATCCATAAAGGTTCGCATGAGATGTGACATCATATTTACACTTATGTACCAAGCGTACCATGTATGTTCGATTTGGATTTTTGGCAAGACCCGTGTGGTCGAGGTAAAAAACAACGAAGTTTCGGAGTTCTTGTTTCATGAAAATTGTTCATTTTTATATACACGTATGTTGCTCGATTTTATTAGTGAAAATGAACGCATGACAATGTGGTAAGGACTGTTATCTGGGAACATGTTTTATTCCCTTTATGGGGGTGACCTAAAACAAAATTTAGAAAGATAAAGCATGCATAATATAGCTATCGTTTGGGTTAACAACGGTAACGATGTCATCCATATCGTTATCGACTTCCCTGTGAAGGGCAATATCGATATGGGCAGCTCGAAGTACTTTTGTTGCTACTCTGAACTTTAATTAACATATTAATACATTAATAAATCATATATAAATCCTAAATAATTACAAATCAGAGGTTTGTTACCCCCAATGATGTATTTCTAAACTGAGGATGGTCTTAGCGGGTCATTACGGACTCAAACGATTCGAAACGGAGCAAAACAAAGCAAAACTACATTCTGGTAGGGCAATATCGTTAACGGCATTAAGTAATATCATTAACGGTATCAGGTGATATCGTTAACGATATCGAGTTTCCAGACCTGCAGTAAACATGCAAAAATAGCAGAAAATAGCAAGAACGATAATCCAAAATTCAAATGATCATAACTTTTACTATACTAAACCGTTTTGGATGATCTTTATCATTCTGGAAAGCTCAGGATGTGTTGAATATGTTTATGTAATCAAAACACTCAAAAAGATTTGAAATCATACTGAAAATTGTAAAAGACAAAATGGTGCGCGGAAACGGGATATAACAAAAAACAATCGGAAAAAAGAATGAAACTTCAAAAAGAAAAGCATATAAAGGTAAGCACAAACTCTAGGAACTCAGAGTTTTATCCCATAGCCGTGAATCCACTTTGCTTGGTCCACAAAAGTACCTGGAAAGTCCTCCTCGTTTCTTTGGCTCGGTTTTGCGATTATTGATAAAAATGGAGAGTAGAGATCTCCTCTTAGCGGGAAGGCTAGGCTTCTGGGATATGGCATGTAGGAAGGGGAAGAGAGGAGGTAGGAGTCCTCCTTCCTTTAGATTTAGGCTTGAAAACACTTGAAAGATTAAAACTTGTGATCAGTTTTTATTTGGTGAGAGCTCTCCACTTGATTTTTGCTTTGGTTATTTCTTCCTTTCCCTTGCTGAAAATTTTTAAGCCCCCCTCCTTTGCTAACTGAATTCTGCCCCTTATGGGCTTCCTTCAATCCAAAAAGATAAGTCAAAGTTTTCCTTTACTTTTTCCATTTTTTCTACCAAAATCCTCATCCCTATGCAAATGTTGGGGATCCAAAGTCCTTAGTGGGATGTGGCTGTCGTTTTTCATTGATGAAATCTAAGAAAGTTGTAAAATTTTGAATTTTTTGCTGAAAAAGTCCACAGAGTGCAATTTTGGTTCTACTATCAATTCAATATCGTTAACGATATTAGTGATATCGTTAACGATATTAGTGATATCATTAATGATATCATTAATATCATTAACGATATCGCATATAGGCAGGCTTTTCTTCTTTATTTGGGCTCTTTAAAGGGAAAGGAGGCCCAAAGAAACAAGGCAGATGGTTTCTGGGCAATTTTAGGACCCTGCAAAATGTGAAATGCTAACAAGAAAAAATTACAGCTTCATCATCGAACTCGCGAGTCGACAGCAAAAATCCCGTGCTCTCATACTGCCCCTCTTGGGATTACTACTAATATGAGATCAGTATGGTCCCACGATTGAAAGAGCAGCGGGGTTTAGAAATAATACATGCCCTGTCGCTGTTGGCACTTCCTTGAGATGATGGCTAGAAGCTTTCTTCTTGGTGCGTCCTTCGAGGATTGGTCTCTTAATGCCCCTTGTGGATGGTGAACTATAGGAAGTTCATTCGGCTGTAAGAAGCTTGAAAGAAAAAATGGTGAACTGTAGGAAGTTCAAGGTGAACTATGAGAAGTTCAAGGTGAACTGTGAGAAGTTCAAGGTGGTGAATTGTAAGAAGTTCAAGTGGTGAACTGTAAGAAGTTCAGATAGTGAATTGTGAGAAGTTCAAGGTGGTGAACTGTAAGAAGTTCAAGTGGTGAACTGTAAGAAGTTCAGGTGGTGAACTATGAGAAGTTCAGGTGGTGAACTGTGAGAAGTTCAGGTGGTGAACTGTGAGAAGTTCAAGGTGGTGAACTGTAAGAAGTTCGGGTGGTGAACTGTAAGAAGTTCAAGTAGTGAACTATGAGAAGTTCAAGGTGGTAAACTGTAGGAAGTTCGTTCGGCTGTAAGAAGCCGGAAAGTATGGTAAACTATAAGGAGTTCATTTGGTAAACTGTAAGAAGTTTAAGTGGTGAACTGTAAGAAGTTTAAATGGTAAACTGTAAGCAGTTCAAGGGGTGAACTATGAGAAGTTCAAGGTGGTGAATTGTGAGAAGTTCAAGGTGGTGAACTGTGAGAAGTTCAAGGTGGTGAACCGTGAGAAGTTCAAGGTGGTGAATTGTGAGAAGTTCAGGTGGTAAACTATGAGAAGTTCAGGTGGTGAACTGTGAGAAGTTTAGGTGGTGAACTGTGAGAAGTTTAGGTGGTGAACTGTGAGAAGTTCAAGGTGGTGAACTGTAAGAAGTTCAGGTGGTGAACTGTAGGAAGTTCGTTCGGCTATAAGAAGCGGAAAAGTATGGCGTACTATAAGGGCTTCGTTTGGTGAACTGTAAGAAGTTCAAGTGGTGGATTGTAAGAAGTTCAAATGGTGAACTGTAAGAAGTTCAAGGGATGAACTATGAGAAGTTCAAGGTGGTGAACTATAAGAAGTTCAGGTAGTGAACTGTGTGAAGTTCAAGGTGGTGAACTGTAAGAAGTTCAAGTGGTGAACTGTAAGAAGTTCAAGTAGTGAACTGTGAGAAGTTCAAGGTGGTAAACTATGAGAAGTTCAGGTGGTGAACTATGAGAAGTTCAGGTGGTGAACTGTGAGAAGTTCAGGTGGTGAATTGTTAGAAGTTCAGGTGGTGAACTATGAGAAGTTCAAGGTGGTGAACTGTAAGAAGTTCAGGTGGTGAACTGTAAGAAGTTCAAGTGGTGAACTATGAGAAGTTCAAGGTGGTGAATTGTAGGAAGTTCATTTGGCTGTAAGAAGCAGGAAAGTATGGCGAACTATAAGAAGTTTAAGTGGTGAACTGTAAGAAGTTCAAATGGTGAACTATAAGAAGTTCAAGGGGTGAACTATAGGAAGTTTAAATGGTGAACTGTAAGAAGTTCAAGATGAACAGTAGGAAGTTCGAATGGTGAACTGTAAAATGTTCATTCGTCTGTAAGAAGCCTGAAAGGGGTGAACTATAGGAAGTTCATTTGATTGTAAAGAGTCTAGGAAAGGTTAATTGTACGAAGTTCGTTTGGCTGGAAAAAGCTTGAAAAGCGGTGAACTGTAAAAAGTTTGTTTGGCTGTAGAAAGCCTGAAAAATGGTGAACTATAGGAAGTTCGTTTGACTGTAAAGAGTCTGGGAAAGGCGAACTATAAGAAGTTCGTTTGGCTGTAAAAAGCCTGAAAAAAATGGCGAACTATGGGAAGTTCATTCGACTATGAGAAGTTGATGGAAGGCGAACTGTAGGAAGTTCATTTGGCTATAAAAAGTCTAAATGTATGGTGAACTACAGGGAGTTCGTTTGACTATAAGAGTTCTAAAAAGGAAATGTGAACTGTAGAAAGTCCGGTAATTGTAAAAAATTGGAAAAAAGAAATGCGGACTATAGAAAGTCCAAGGACTGTAAAAATTCAGAAAAAGATTTTGACTGTAGAAACCCCATTGATTGTGATTGGGACTGTAGAAAGTCCGTTGATTGTAAGAAGCTTGAAAAGGAATGGGGATTGTAGGAAGTCTCGGAGGGTATGTAGATTGTAGGAAGTCTGCGGTGGATGCCCCTTGTGAGTTGACCGTGGGTTGAATGTGACCTTTGGAACTACTGGGGAAAGGATGAAAGCTGTATGTTCCATGCCTTTGATGATATGTTGATTGTTGTGAGTCTTTGTTAAAATCCACCGTAGGATGGTTGACCGTTGCAGTTTGAATTGGATGCCCCTAGTGAGTTGAAGGGGTACCTGCAAGAATGAGGAATTTTATTAGTAAATACTTATGATATATGTTTTAATTCCTTGATTGAGATTGCTGAGAGAAAAAAAATTTTCCCCTTCAATCAAGAATTAAAACATGCGGGTTCTGAAAAATTTTTCTTCAGGCCCATGATAGGCAAAGAAATTTAAGTTTAAGATTTTCGGGGATGTCCCGATGGCTGCTCCATTATTTTGGGAGCCTTTTGTAATGTTGTAATGCTGTTTGAAGGAGGCCGAGGTAGGCTTGAATTTGATGAAAGTTGAAATGACTTGAGTAGGCCATTGTCTTGTTTGTAGGTTCCTCATGTGGAGGTGGAGGTTCTTTTCTCGTCGAAATGGTATTGCCCCGATTATAGCACCACCTTGACCTATAAGTGACATGATGGGTATGCATGTATGAATGACTTTATACATGAATAACATTTATCATATGATGTATGTTTGTTTGTTGCAGGCATTGCTGGCTTTAGAGTATTGGGCCCCGATCGATAGCAGAAGCTTCATTGCGTGAGGGGCCTTTCGGGGGTTTCCAAGCTGATACCTCCTTATGCTGGTGCATGAGTGCCCCTAGGATTTGTCTTGTTAGGGATTCCATGGATAACTCCTTCTAAGAGATGACCATGGGTTCGTTGAATCAGATTCGAGTTCAAAGCGTGGATCTGGTTTGGAGAAAGTCTGGATGAGTCGTTGGTTCTACATTGTGTTGGCAAAGATAGCTTAGAAGCCATTTATCCAAAGTGTTGGAGGTATAAAATGTTGTGCACGTACCGTTCCGAGGAGGGGATGATGATTTTGATATTGGTTTGGTTTTAAGTTTTGCATAGATTGCCCTTGCGGGTTTTCAATCTATCGAACCTTGTCTTAATTTTTGCCTGGACTGCCCTTTCAGATTTTCAATCCAGCAGACTCATTTTTTTATTTTTTTTATTTTTTTTTTATGTTTACTTGCGATATTCTACCATTAGCGCCAAACAATCAAATTAAGCATATGCATAAAGATTTAGCAAGAATGATAATTCATTAATGAACTTAACAGGGGTCTAAATGTTTCAAATGATTTAACTCTTGCCATTGATTAGCCTTTTCCGGTTTTCTAACCAATGTGGTTCTCTCGATGTCCTAAGTTTTGCCTAAGCCGCCCTTTTCGGGTTTTCAACTCAGCGACTATTCTTTTTGTGTTTTGAAAAGAAGCCCTATTTTTTGCTCAACTTACCAAGTGTTAATTGACAGGCTAATTACAAATTTATTTTTTGTTCGTACTGCTTTTCACCGATTTATTTCTTTCACCCATGCGTGATAGCAATTGTGTAAGACTTGGTTGATTTGGTAGATCAATCACTGTCCATGTTCATGACTTCAGTTGTGGGCTCGTTCAATGTTTCTAACCGATTGGTTGGTGCTTGCGCCACTTTGCTGGCTTAAGGTGTATGTGATGATGAGTCTCGATCATTGGCTTTTCCTTTAATAGTGCGATGATTGCCCCATAAATAGTAGTAAGCCATGCGAATGAGTTGTTGACGGGTTCAACAATCGGACTCCTTTTATCTTTGGTATTCTTCCGTTTGATTATCCCTTGAATGGTGGTGATCTGTGTGATGAAGTTGTTGACGTGTTTAATGATCTGATTGCTTCTTTATGGCATTGCGCCGGTTGTTTATTCTTATGAATGGATTTTTTGATATGTGCAATGATTTGACTCCCTCTTGGTGACATTGCGCCAGTTGTTTGGTCCAACATTTTGGTCTTATTCTAGCTCCAATCCTTTTGATCTTTGGATGAGTTAATGGACATTTCATTCTTGGAGATCCTTGTATGATGAGGCAATTGCTATCATGCATTGTCTAAGTACATGTATTTATCTCTCACTTTCTCTCAAGAGTCAAATCATTTGAAATTATTGTGGGGAATCCATTTATACCCAAATTAATTTCATGAAATGATGTGTGACATGTGTTAAAAACAATATGTATATGCTTAAGAGAACGCGTGATGTCATAGATAAAATATCAAGCAAATAAACAAAGTTCAATTTAAAATTCAAAAACCCCGTGGGCAAAGTAGCTAAATGCTAAATTATTACATAATCAAGCATGTGTTATTCTAGTGACCTTCTGATTCAAAGTGCTCCAAGGATTCAAATTGCTCCATCCTATATGCTTTCTCAAATACTTCTTGATAGCTCGAGAAGATGTCTGATCCAAATTTGTTCCTGTATGATGGCAGTGCACCATCCAGAAGCTTAGTTATCATCTCTGGTAGAGTTGAGCGAGCCCAAAGCCTAACCTATGTGGCCATCCAGCATGCATAGTAGGATTTGAAATTCTCACCCTGCTCCTTCCTTATAGCTTCTAAGTGTTGCATCGTGGTTTCAATTTGAGAGTTGAAACCGTAATGCCCTAGCATGGCTTGAGCGAGGCTATTCCAATCGGTAGCTATGTCCACCGGGAGGTGGCTGTACCATTCGTTGACTGGGTGGCCCAAGGTGATGATAAAGAGCGTAGCCATCATCCATTCTCTGACCCCTAATGCTCTCATCACTGTTTGATAATGCATCAAGTGAGTGCGCGGGTCACCAGGTCCTACGTACTTCTCAAACTATGAAATTGCGAAGTTTGGGGGTAAGCTATCTTCATCCCCGATTGTTGGTTAAGCTGAGTATGAATTCATGAGATGATTACCACGAGTGGCCAAGAATTGTTGCCATAGTTTCGCCATTCCTGGTTGTTGGAGGATGGCATTCCTTGTGCTTGGATAAGAGTTATATTGCCCTTGGCGATACGCCACAAAGTGGGGTAGTAAAGGTGTCTGGAACTGTGAGGCAACCGATGTATTCTAGTTAGGAACAGGGTATTGGGTCATTCCTTGGTAGAAAGGCCATGATGCGAATATCGGCTAGACAGGCTGCCCCTAGAAGTATTGGAAAGGATTGGAGAAGTTATATCCTGGTTTTCCAATCGGAACCTGGTTCAGCTAAATTTGTCCTGCCCTGAACTGATAAAAGGTAGTTGGGGGCACCATGTGTGAGATGGGAGGTCCCCTTGTTGGATTGGCATTGTAAAGGGTGACCTCCAAGTTGGACACTGCGTTTTGGGCTCTCCTGACATGTAGGCGAATGAGCGATGCTAGCTGTTCGCTATTGGCAAAGGCATCTAAGGCAGCTGCAATCTCGGCGCTCACCGATAACTGCTGAGAATTTTATCTCATAAGGACAGGGTGATCTTCCCTCATGCCTTCTTCTTATGGATTGGCCATAACAGTGCATGGAATTGAATATGAATCTGAACCCGAGTCCTCACTTGATTCAGTGTACGAAAACCCCTCCAGATTGGCCACAATTGGGGAAACGCGGACCAGGAGTTGAGCAGGCCTCTTCCTAGCTAAGATACACAAGCAGAGGGTCAAATGTGCATGTAAGATTTGTGACATGACTTGTGATGCGAGAAATGCGTGAGATGTTTAATGTTATGGCTGCATTCACAAGAGTTAGTATACCATGATGAGTAGAAAGTTATCGCTGAAGGTAAATGGGGTTTGCCAATCCTTTTGAAACAAACCAGGGGGTTTGCCTATTACTCGAGCAGTAATAAACATTTCAAAGTCATCTTTGGGGTCACATCCTAGGGATGTAAGGTTATGTTTGCCAATCCAGCTGAAACAAACTAACCATAACTAAGGTTTACCATACTGGCCAGGTGGCAATAAGTAAAAAGAATGCCGTTTTGGTAAAAAAGGCGGTAAGTTTGCCAATCCAGTTGAAGCAAACAAATCCAAAATGACAAAGGGGTTATGTATTAACAAATGGTATGTTTGCCAATCCAGTTGAAACAAACTTAGTCATAAACAATGTTTACTGTATTACCTAAGTGGAAATATGTAAGAGGATGCCATTTTGGTAAGAAGTGGTGAGTTTGCCAATCCAGTTGAAACAAACTAACAATGTATACTATACTGCCCAGGTGACAATAAGTAAATGGATGTCATTTTGGTAAAAAGTGGTGAGTATGCCAATCCAGTTGAAGCAAACTAATCATAAACAATGTTTCCTGTATTACCCAAGTGGCAACAAGTAAGAGGTATGCCGAACCGAAAATGATAAAGGGGTTGTGTATTATCTAAGCGATAACACACTTTTGGCTTTGGGAGTTAACCGCCATGGATTAATCTCGGTGAGTCCAAGTTTGGGTAAAACAATGTGTTATACCCTACGGCTCGGGAATTCGTTATTTCAAGAGGTTCGAGTGCGAAGGCACAATCGTGGGTGGCCCTAATCTTAGGTGACACTGTCTCATCGCTTCTTCCTAACTCTAGGTATGCGATGTCAGGTTAATGATATGTGTGTGTATTATTCATGTCTGTACAACAAATCGTGGATTAGCATGATGATTTTAGCAAAATAAGCGTGGTGATGTGATAAACACATAGCACATAACACACAACGTATCAATTTTGACCTTATATCTCCCGCGTATAAGGGTTTGTTGGCTAGTCTCTATCCTAAGTTTGGTTCATCTTAGTACCATGAAGATACTAAGGAGCGCACCAGTAGGCAAATATAATGCATGGTCGTTTGTGGGGTAACACCCTAGGGAAAATGCCTATGGGTTATTTACATGAGGTTTGTAAATGGGTTGTTGATGTAGAAGGTTCTTGTTGCATTAAGATACACTCCAAGCCTCTCCCTAAATATGTGCGAACGAGGGAGGTACATGCGATATGGCAACAAGTGATCCACTCCCTAAGTTCCTTCGATCACTAGGGGGTCATGAAGTATACTTTCGCAAGCTTCTCGGTGAAATAGGGCACCCTAATCTTAAAGGCTAAGCCATCTAATGCATATGCTCAAAATGAATATGTCATAATTAAGGGAAGAAAAGGAATAATGTGATCAATAATTTTTGACACTTATCCAAAATCTAAAACCTTTGAAAAACAAGTTTTTAAAAAACTCCCCAGCGGAGTCACCACTGTGAGTGGACAACGTTCGACCCGCGCAGTAGCAGTGAGGCGCCAGCCCCGTAAGATGGGGCGTGAGGTTTTCGAAAAGTTATTGTTATTGGAAAAGCACGTTGGAAAAGGGTTTCCTCGAAGGAAACCGTGGTTTGCTTGAAAATGCTTTGCAATTTCAAAAGACTCGAGATCAAGATCTCTAGCCTATAGTACTCAGAGTCGCCAACCGGATAAGCTCTTCCGGGAATTTTCGGTATAGCCTAGATCCATTAAGCCTAAGCGATACCATAGTTCAGAGATTCTGGTCCGGGATGAGTTATCAATTTCATCGTCATTTGAGTTAAATTACACTATGAATGAAACCACATTTATAATATTCGAACTAAACTAGATATTTTTAGTTTATGTTTATCACGCATGCATAGAATGGTAAGTAAATTGTGGAAGGTAAACACATAGGAACTTAAATGCGCCTATTCTACGAGGTATTAGTTACATCATTGGGCTTAGGGTTTTACAAATCGCCCAAATACATCGAAATCTAAGGGATACAATCGCCTAGAATACATAGATATCTAACAAATATTACATTGGATTTCAAAATTGAAAACGATACCCGAAGGAATTTAAATCCTAACATACATCTATCCTACATCCACAAAGGTTAGCATGAGATATGGCATCATATTTACACGTATTTACCAAGCGTACCATGTATGTTCGATTTGGAATTTTGGAAAGACCAGTGTGGTCGAGGTAAAAAACAATGAAGATTTCAGAGTTCTTGTTTCATGAAAATTGTTCATTTTTATATACACGGATGTTGCTCGATTTTATTAGTGAAAATGAATGCATGACAATGTAGTGATAACTGTTATCCGGGAACACGTTTTATTCCCTTCCTGGGGGTGACCTAAAACAACATTTAGAAAGATAAATCTAGGCCAAGCATGCATAATATAGTTCTCGTTTGGGTTAACAATGGTAACGATGTCATCCATATCATTATCGACTTCTCTATGAAGGGTGATATCGATATGGGCGGCCCCGAAGCACTTCCATTGCTACTCTGAACTTTAATTAACATATTAATATATTAATAAATCATATATAAATCCTAAATAATTACAATTCAGAGGTTTGTTACCCCCAATGATGTATTTCCAAACTCAGGATAGTCTTAGCGAGTCATTCCAGACTCAAATGATTCGAAATGGAGTAAAACAAAGCAAAACTGCATTCTGGCAAGGCAATATCGTTAACGGCATTAGGCAATATCGTTAATGGTATTAGGTGATATTGTCAACAATAATCCAAAATTTCAAATGATAATCCAAACTTCAAATTATCATAACTTTTGCTATACTTAACCGTTTTGGATGATCTTTATCATTCCGGAAAGCTCAGAATGTTTAGAATATGTTTATGTAATCAAAAAACTCAAAAAGATTCGAAATCATACTGAAAATTGCAGAAGACGGAATGGTGCGTGGAAACTGTGAAATAACAAAAAATAACCGGAAAAAATAATGAAACTTCAAAAAGAAAAGCATATAAACATAAGCATAAACCCTATGAACTCAGAGTCTTACCCCGTAGCCATGAATCCACTTTTCTTAGTCCACAAAAGTACCTGGAAAGTCCTCCTCGTTTCTTTGGCTCGGTTTTGTGGTTTTTGGCAAAAATGCAGAGTAGAGTTCTCCTCTTGGCGGGAAGGCTAGGCTTCCGGGATATGGCTTGTACGAAGAGGAAGAGAGGAGGTAGGAGTCCTTCTTCCTTTAGATTTAGGCTTGAAAACACTTGAAAGATTAAAACTTGTGAGTTTTCAATTTTTGTTTGGTGAGAGCTCTCCACTTGATTTTTACTTTGGTTATTTCTTCCTTTCCCTTGCTGGAATTTCTGAGTCCCCCTCCTTTGCTAACTGAATTCATCCCCTTATGGGCTCACTTCAATCCAAAAAGACAAGTCAAAGTTTTCCTTTACTTTTTCCATTTTTTCAACCAAAATCCTCATCCCTATGCAAATGTTGGGGGATCCAAAGTCCTTAGTGGGATATGGCTATCATTTTTCATTGATGAAATCCGAGAAAGTTGTAAAATTTTGAATTTTTGCTGAAAAAGTCCACAAAGTGCAATTCTGGTTCTGCTGTCAATTTAATATCGTTAACGATATTAGTGATATCGTTAACGATATCATCAATATCATTAACGATATCGCATACAGGCGGGTTTTTCTTCTTTATTTGGGCTTTTAAAAGGGAAAGGAGGCCCAAAGAAATAAGACAGATGATTTTCAGGCGATTTTAGGACCCTGCAAAATGTGAAATGCTAACAAGGAAAAATTACAACTTCATCATCGAACTCGCGAGTCGGGAGTAAAAATCCCGTGCTCATAGTATATGCTTATGAGAATGCGTGATGTCATCGATAGAATATAAAGCAAGTAAACAAAGTTCAATTTATTTAAAAATTCAAAAGCCTTGTGGGAAAAGTAGCTAGAAGCTAATTTATTACATCATCATCCATTGGTTATCTTTCGGTACTAGTGCCCCCTAGATGTGTCCATGGATTCAAAGTGCTCCATCCTATCCGCCTTCTCAAACACTTCTTGATAACTTGAAAAGATGTCTGACCCAAACTTGTTTTTGTATGATGGCATTGTGCCATCCAGAAGCTTGGTTATCATCTTCGGTAGAGTTAAGCGAGCCCCGAAGCCTCACCTGTGTAGCCATCCAACACCCATAGTAAGATTTGAAACTTTCACCCCGCTCTTGCCTTATAGCCTCCAGATGTTACATCGTGGTTTCCATTTGAGTGTTGAAACCATAATACCCCATCATAGCCTGAGCAAGGCTATTCCAATTAGTAGCTATGTCTAGCTGAAGGTGGTTGTACCATTCATTGATTGGGTGGCCCAAGGTGACGATAAAGAGCTTAGCCATCATCCGTTCACTGACCCATAATGTCCTCATCACTGTTTGGTAATGTGTTAGGTGAGCACGCGGGTCTCCAAAGCCACATACTTTTCGAACTGCAGCATCACAAAGTTTGGTGGCAAGCTGTCTTCATCCCTGATCGTTAGGTGCGTAGGGTATGTGTTCATTAGATGACCACCGTGAGTGGCCAAGAACTATTGCCACAATTCTTCCATGCCTAGTTATTAGAGGATGGCTTTACTAGTGTTTGGATAAATGATGTATTACCCCTGGGGATATGCCATGAAATTAGGCAGCTGTGGGGTAGCCTGGAACTATGAGGTAAATGGTGCGCTCCAATTCAGAATGGATTGTTGGGCCACTTCTTTATAAAAAGGTCCTGGTGTGAACATTGTTTGACCAGGATAACTTTGTCCTACCCCAAACTAGTACAAGGCAGTAGGAGTTGGGTGCACCATATGTAAGGTAGAAGGCCCCCCAGTTCTTGGCTGACTAGTCGGACCACTATTATTAAGGGTGGCCTCCGAGTTGGACACCACATCATGAACCCTCCCGGTATGCTGGTGAATAAGCAATGCTAGTTATTCGTTATTGGCAAAGGCATTCAAGGTAGTTGTAATCTCGACACTCACCGATGATTGATGTGTTTGCTGAGAATTCTATCCCGTAAGGGAGGGGTGATCCCCCTCTGCTACTCCATCTTGTGGATTAACCATGCTATCAAGATTCAAAGTTGCTCGTTGAACTAAATCTGAATCTGAACTCGAGTCTTCACATGAGTCAATGTATGGAACCCCCTCCATATTAGCCATGATTAGAGAGATGCAGACCAAGCGGTGAGCAGGCCTTTCCCAAGCTAAGATACACAAGCAGAAGATCAGACCATGCATTTGAGATTCGTGATTTGTGATGCGAAAAATGCGTGAGACGTTTAATGTTATTGCTGCATTCACAAATGTGTTAGCATAACATGATGTGAGATAAATAGTGTGTTTGTCAATCCATTTGAAATAAATAGGTTAATCATTAGATAAAATGAAAATAGGTGAAAATGAAAATCCAACCCCTAGGGATGGATTTGAGGTTTGTATGATATCCGTGTGACATTGTAACGTGAATGGTGTATATGAGATGACAGTGTGGTGATAGGTTAATAATTTGAGATTTCGTACTATGACTAGGTCTCATGGAATGAGGAGGTCAAAATTATTTCGGGTAAGCTGTTAGACATACCTTGATGAAACCGAATAAAATTTCAATGAAAATAATATGTAGCTACTAAATGGTTTGGTTATTTTGCCCAATTAAAGCAGAGTTTCAGATGCTAGTGTGGTCATTACTTTTGAGGGTATGCGATGATGCATGAATCATTGCCCCATGTGGGCGAATGGTTCGGGTATTAAGCGTATACCCTTGAAGATTTGGTAAGGTAGGACTTCTGAAATAAGTTCACCCTGTGTGGGTTTAAGTTTGGATGTCAGCAGGGACATAACGAGATGTAGAAAAAAATGGTTTAGGTGGGTATTTGCCCCATTTGGGCTATGAGTTGGATGTTAAGTGGACAACTCATAGGTAATGTGTGGGATAAATTATTGCCATGTGTGGGCTATGAGTTAGATATCGAATAGACATCTCATGGGTAATGTGGTGTAAATGTTATTTCCCCTTGTGGGCTAACTGTCGTATGTCAAGTGGACATCACACAAATTGGGGTGAATGATGCTTCATGATTCTAATTGTTTCATGTTATCCTAGGGTGACACGATCTCGAGTGTCATCTAATCCTAAGTGTATGTGACATTGATTTGGTATCATTAACATTATAAGTGTGTGCGTTCGGGTGTCTGCACTAAGATTCGTGGTTAGCATAACATTTGTATAGTGATAAGTAGTAAAAACGTAGCACATAGCATGCAACGTTCAATCTTCCAACGATACAACTCCCGCGTGTAGGGTTTTTGGCTAGTTCTATCCTAAGTTTGGTTCATCTTAGTACCATGGGGATACTGAGGAGCGCACCTGCAGGGAGATATAATGCATGATCGTTTATTAGGTAACACCCTAGGGAAAATGCCTACGGCTTATTTACGTGAGGTTTGTAAGTGGGTTGCTGATATAGAAGGTTCTTGTTGCATTAAAATACACCCCAAGCCTCTCCCTAAATGGGTTCGAGGGAGGTACATGCGATATGGCAACAAGTGCTCCACCCCCTCAAGTACTATCTTTTCTTAGGGAGGCAGATCAATACAAGAGAAAGCTTTGCGATAATAGGGTACCTTAGACTTACAGGCTAATCCCCTCTATTGCAATGTGGAATTATGAATATGTCATAATTATGAAAATATAGAATAATGTGATCTGTAATTTCCGGCACTTATCCAAAAATCAAAAACCTTCGAGAAAAAGAGTTTAAGAAAAATACCCAGTCGAGTCGCCACTATGAGTGGACGATACGGAATTGATGGGTTAAGAGTGCGCTAAAATAGAGGCGCGGTCCAGCAGGGTGTTTAAGTGAAAATGAAATTACCAGGTCGGGGATCCAAAATGTTTGAAAGAGAAAGTGAGAAACATTTTTAGATTGGTCAAACCCGAATCCGCCGTCTCTTAATGTAGAGTCGCCACCTGGATTAGCTCTTCCAGGAATTAAAGTCCTGTGAGGCTTAATGTTTAGGGGACGGCCCACTAAGACATAGAGATTTGGGTTCGAGATACGTTGCTTATTTCTTATTGGATCACATTATATTACATCTACAGAAAACCATACGTCTTAATTGTGCATATTCGCACTTATGTCGTTTTCAAGTTTATAGAGTATGATTTAACGTGCATGCGGAAAGTAGTAAATCCATACATAAAGCAGTAAATGAATGCAGAAAAATAAATTAATAAATTACAAAAAACTCGGGGGATCCGCCTAATCTATTAATTACAATTTCCGTAAAAATATTTGCAATACTCGAAGGAAAATAAAACTTAGGCATACTTCTAACCTGCATTCACAAAGGTTAGTACATGGTATATAACACAACATGAATATTTACACGTATGCTCAATTTGATTTTGACGAGGCCCGTGTGGCCTTATTAAAATATCATCGATTCCATTTGATCCCCAGGAGCGTTCCTCGTTTGTTTTTTTAGTTGTGGTTTGGTGAGGAAAATAAATGTTTATTTATCCTAAAAATGATCAGACTCGGGCACTAAATTTGTTTTAGGTTGGAGAATATCTAAGGATTTTTGTGGAAAAATAGATAGAAGAAAAATGATTTGAAAATAATTGAAGTTCGGAATCCAAACGTGTTTTGGATCCTAATGTATTCATATAATTTTGAAAAAAAATAATTTTGTAATTTTTCGTGTTGTTCTTCTTGAGAAAATCAAACTTTTTCTGAAATTTTCGGGCCCCCTTCAATCCAAAAAGAATCCCATATTTATAGGGGAAAGCCGGCTCGCTGGAAATTTTTAGCAAGGCTCGCTAGAAATTTCCAATGACCCGGCTTGGCTTAGTGAAATTCCAACGAGCTCGCTGGAATTCCCAGTGAGCCGACTTATTGGGCTCACCTGTCCGGCACGCGAGCCTAGTCTTGTTGGGCTTCTCCCGATATTTTTATATATTTTTTATCTTTATTTTTTTTATTTATTTCGTTGATTTAATTTTAAAAATTTAAGTCCCAAACATAAGTTGGCGACAAGGAACATTCCCATTCGAAGATCTTTAGATAATCGAAAATTATGTGATTCAAGGATGAAAATCCCGAAAAGCCATCATCATCGAACGCGCGAGCTGGTACAAAATCTCATGCTCACACCATCCTATTTCATTTGGTCTACCAAAGTCATCAAACAACAATTGAATGAACCACCTCCATATCTCTTTGCATTCAGAATTAACACAGGCCATAGCAATTGGAAACAAGTTATCATTTCCATCCTTTGCAACTGCACATAACATTTCGCCTCCAAGACTTATTTTGAGATGACATCCATCAAGGCATATAAGTGGCCTTATCCTAGTGAGATATCCTTGCTTTTGCAAGGCAAATCTAACATACATATATTGGAAGACCAATTTATCTCTTGGCATTGATCCACTTTGATGCTCTAGCTGTAAGTCAGTTCTCAATTTCACCAAGCTGCCAGAATTAGTTTTCATTATAGTGGCTCCATAGTCCCACAGTCTATGGTATTGTGCAGCAACCTCACCTTCCACCATATTAGCAGATATAGCTCTTGCTCTGTAGCACATTGAAGGGCTAATCTCAACACCTAAATCCCTCCTGACTTTTTTTATCATAGCATCCACTTCCCAATTTGGGTTATCCCTCAAATCATCGACATATTTTCTTACCAGAAATGCAGAATTGACTAAGTGATTGTTCATTGATCTAGCACAAGTGTGAGTGGGGTTGAAAGTCTTAATCTAAAATGTAGTGGTGGAATTTAGCTATGATGCTCTCATCCTGAAGCCATACTTCTCCTTACATTCAACACATATGAGTTTCTTACAATTCTTGGTGAACACATGTGATGTCCCTCTTTCAATTTCCCATCTTCTAAGAGCAACCCGAAAATGTTCTGCCCCTTTGAATAGCATTCTAGTACACAATTCACCAGTCACTTCATTGTAGTGAATACTTTAAACATGACCCTCATTATCAGACCCTTGAGGACCGCACAACTCATTCTCCATAGTGATAGGATCCTCATTAAACTCAGCCATGTCTTCTTCATTCAAATTAGCCCCAATATCTTCTTCTATGTCTTCCAAATTCTCTTATTCAACTGAACTAGATGGATTCTCATCATCAAACCAAATCATATCCTCCTTTTCTTGTGACACATTATCCATTTCATCATTGCTTGCACTAAAAACCTCTTCATATGAAGATACTCCTTCATTAAAGTTAACACGTATATCTTCTTCAACATAAAAATCTTGGCTTGGCTCACTCATATAATGTTGTCCATCTGCATCCACATATCCTACATTGTTACCTATACCTTCACCTTTATGCTCATTCATTGGTTCTCTATTAGGATGAATCACTTGCAAAGGCCCACTGTTTGCCATAGAATAAAGTTAGATTTCACTCTCATCATGGCAATAGTATAACATATTGGCTACATGGGTATCCAATACCAACTCTTCATAGCCTAAACGACCATTAAATCCTCTAATGTGAATCCACATGCGACAACCATGATCATATCCTAATTCTAGAGCTTGCTGTCCAAATAATACATACCAAACTTGTCCATATCAGGATATAATTTGCACAGTTCACCACCCACATATTCTATATGATCATTATAATCTTCATCATCCATTGGAGCAGACCAATCACCCCCATGATGGATCACGAATGTAAGACCACCCACCATTTATGCTCTATGATGAAAAAAACAACACTTTTCTAACCAAGAATATGCCACAATATGTATATTTTCGTCACCCAATACATTATTAATTATTCGATGCAAATAATTAATAATGCAATAAATTCTAGACTCTTAAAATCCTAGCAAACCCTAACTCAGTGAAACTAATAAAAAAATTTCCAAATATTTGTCAACCACTAAATTAATGCAATCAAAACTTGCATGAACACATTTTTAACCCATTACGAATTTTCTTTTCATTTTTTTGTGAAAATGAAGGCATCTAACTAGCATCAAACCCATTTTATTACCAACTGAAAATGAAAACTTTAACTCATAAATCAAAGGAAATGGTGCTTACCTTCTTATGCGGGCTGCTATGAATGGCAGATGATGACAAGTTGCACTTCCAATTCAAACACACCACCCTCGCGTGAAAGAAATTTCTAAGTCAATATATGAATTTTCTTCAACGAAATTCCATGTCTGATGCAAATTATTAACTGAAATCAATTAAGTTGTGGAAGATTCTTTGAACCAGTTAACCGTTGAAAAAGGAAGACCAAATGTAAGGGAGAAAAAGAAAGACATAAATGTGTCTGAGTAAATTTTTTGCTTTTATAGCCGGGGAGAAAGTGAGCTTTTCGATTTTTCCCCTGATCGCGTTATCGTTTTTAACGAGGTGAGCAAAACGTCTCATTTTGCTAACGTTTTGATTCCTCAAAGATGGGTTTTACACCACAAAATTCCTCAAGGCCCGTATTGAAATTTGCCCAAACCTCAGGGCACCTTTTTGAAGTTTACCCTAATTTTTTCCACCTTAACTTCCACTGTTGTACTTCGATTAAACAATGATAAAGTTTAATGGTGGATGGAATGACGGGAATGACTAACTACTTCAAATTTTAATTTTCAGAAAGAGGGGAAAGTGATAAATTTGGGCAAAGTTGGGGATTGGAATGAGAGAGTAAAACTATTTTTAGAATTTAGGCTAAACTTAAAAAACATGCCATATGGTTTGGCCAATTTGTGAAATAATCCCTGTGAAATTTTTTTTCAAAAGGATGCATGTGGTTACAAACGTTAGCAAATGAAGGATTTTTTCTTAACATCGTTAAAAATGTTGACATGGCATGAGGCATTTTGGGAAGTCTAAAATTTCAACTTTTGAATTTTTGACTCTCCGTCTAGATTATGCCATGTGGACAATTAATCATAATCCCCAACTCATAACCCTAAATCAATTATTCTCTGGTTTTCTACTTCAAACAAATAAATAAAGGGCTCAGAAAAAAATGGGTGAGAGAGATTTATCAGCACATAAAATGAGAGCGGTGCATGACTTTCTCAGTTAACTTATCACTGCCCCTAAATCAATTAGTCTTACAATTTCACAATCCAAGTTGAAATTCTATTACAAATTGATTTCAGATTCGAACACATTTCGCTGTTAGAATTACCCCCAATAATGTTAACCATAACATCAAGCACTGACATCATATATTCCCCCTTTATCACATCCGTTCTCACCCTATTCAAAATCATCTTTATATCCCTAATTCCATCGCATTTCAGCAATCTGGTGACTCTATCCGCATCTCTCATGCTTGTAATATCCGACATTGTCACAAGTACCATCTCATTTTGCCAGAGTAATTGCCGTGATGAATCTCGCGTTGATTCTAGCTAGACAATCAATGATTATGGAATCAAAAGATCCTTTCAGCCTGCTTTTTAGGGATTCCACTAGCCAAAACAGTGCCTTCCCACCGAATTCTAATGGGAGCTTCGAGCGAGGTTTCGAGATACAAAGAAGCTCAAAATTGGACCACTGTTTATCACGCACTAGTTCTTGGTCAAGCCGGCAATCACTAATCATTACCTCAACAGTGATGGTTGTCTTCCCAACGCCGCCATTAGTAGTAGTGGTTGTCTTCCCAACCCCGCCTTTGCCAGAGGTGATTACCATAACATGCAAAGTCTCGCCGGAAAGTTCCGGCTTACGGTTTCATTGAAGGATGGATTGGACGGCGAAATGAGAATGTAATCTGGAAGGTTTTAAGATTTGGGTTTTGGGAGTGAAGGATTTAAATGGGGTTAAAGAGTGTAAAAAGGAAGGATTAAGACTGCTAGAAATTAACAGTAGAGGTATTATTGTAGGAGAGATGTACACTTCCCAAAATGCCCTTGCCATGTCAGCATTTTTAACAATGTTAAGAAAAAAATTCTTCTTTTGCTAACGTTTGTAACCACGGGCATCCTTTTGAAAAAAATTCGACGGGGACCATTTCGTAAATCGATCAAACCATCGGATATGTTTTTGAAATTTACCCTAGAATTTATTCTTATAATTTTTTTTGTCAAATATGTCACTCACGCGCAATGAGATGTCCATGATTGCCAACTCGGCTGCCAAGTCAGCACAAAGGTGTTATGTTGCTCAAATTTTCCAACTTTAAGGTGCAAAGTGTCAAGGTTGAGATTTTGGGATATCACATGACTTTTTATATCAATTTTGGTGAGACAAACCATGCATTTGACCGTCATCTATTTAAAGCATGATGTTACAACCATCCGGATCCCACTATAAATTCATCGGGTAGTAATGAAATGGAGACACTTCTTATACCGGGTCGGTCAAACCCGAATACCGACGGAGGCCCATGAATGTTTGTGGGAGTAATGCGGACACCCGCCTGTCTGCATTTCTGTCTCCACATTCTTCGACTTCTTCTTCTCCAGATCTTCATTTCATTGTTTAAAAATCTGAGTTCTTTTGTACAGTTACAGAGATGGGGCTAGGGTTATTAGCTTCGAGGGTCCTCAGGCCTCACTCTAACCCTAGAAACCTTTTCCTTCTTCGCTCCATCGTTACCAAGCCCGAGCTTCAATCTCCTGAAGCTGCCGCTGCTGCCGCCTCATCTGAGCCCACTCCTGATCTTCCTCCTCGATCCCCTCTTGCTGGCGCCCGTGTTCATTTCCCTAATCCTGATGATGCCATCGAGGTCTTTGTTGATGGTTATCCTGTCAAAATCCCCAAGGGATTTACCGTTTTACAGGCCTGTGAAGTCGCCGGCGTTGACATTCCTCGCTTTTGTTATCATAGTCGTCTCTCTATCGCTGGAAACTGCCGTATGTGCCTTGTTGAGGTCGAGAAGTCGCCTAAGCCTGTTGCTTCTTGCGCCATGCCTGCTCTTCCTGGTTAGGGATCTCGTTTTATGATTTTGTTTGTTTTGTTTTTGTTGAATTCTTAGATTATGAGTTCCTACAGGGATTTTGAATTAGTGATTCATATGAAATTTTCATTTTCTTTTTTGTGGATGAATGGAGTAACAGTAACCTTTTGAAAGTTTATTGTCAATTGCTACTTTTTATGAAAATACTAGAGTTTGATTTCTGATCAAATGTTTGTCTTGCACAAATTCCTACATAGTTTAACTTATGATCAATTGCTACTTATCCCTATTGGCTAACTATATTTTCCTCCACAGCCGACACTTAATGGGTTGTGGCTAATATATTAATCTGGCAATATCCCTGTATTTTGAAATTCCAACCATTCCGTTAATACAACTTAAAAAATAGTTAGAGTGACTACCTTGATTCTAATGTAATTTTTTCATCTTTAAGGAAAGGTATAAAGATAAGATACAAGCTTGTCTTGTAGCAAATGCATAGTAATTGGTGATTGTTTCTTTAGTTTCCCTTTTCCCTTAGCCACCATTTGTCTCCTTCATTTACTTTGTATCTGTACAATCACATAATATGGTTTTTTTGGTATGACATGGTAGCATACTGTTTTTTTTATCAAGGTAGTTCCTTTTAATGCTGACATTTGAGAGATTTTCATGTTAGGGATGAAGATTAAGACAGACACACCTGTGGCAAAGAAAGCACGAGAAGGGGTGATGGAGTTTTTGCTAATGAATCATCCACTAGACTGTCCAATTTGTGATCAAGGTGGGGAATGCGATCTTCAGGATCAGTCTATGGCATTTGGTTCTGATCGTGGCAGGTTTACTGAAGTGAAGCGATCTGTGGTTGATAAGAATCTTGGTCCCTTGGTGAAGACTGTGATGACTCGGTGTATCCAGTGCACGAGGTCTGTATGTACAACTTTATCTTTCTCATCATACGAATTTAAATGTTTTTTAGTGCTAAATGATTGTTTTAGGGCCAGCCCAAGCTGCTTTACTGAAAAACTCCATTTTCAAGCTTTTCCTACAAGCATGAGAGTTGATTTTTGGAAAAATAAGTCAGACAGTTTCTAATTAAATAGTATGAAGGATCAAAATGTGTTGTTCAAAGCCAAAATATGTACTTCTATATAAAGTTTGTGAGATCAACTTTTTGGAACAGCAGCTTGAATAGCAATACCAAATAGCCCCTTAGTAATAGTATTCCTTGTATTTTTACTTTTTCAGTTTTTGTCGAGCCTCGAAAATTACAGGCTGGTCACTGCCAGTCTTTTCTAATGTCTTTGGAATTGTATAATGACAATATTCGTAGCATTGGCATTTTTTCCTGCACCATTGACTAATACTGGACAACAGAATCCATGGATTATTATGTACTATGTACATTAACAACAGCCAAGCCTTAATTCCATGCTAAATGTATTGGATATTATATTTATTCCTCGAATTAATTCTACGAGTGATGATATGGTGTTGGGTCAATATGTTCCAATGTGAAAGACATATGTGAATGAGAAAACTCTTTTTGTTAAGTTTGCTCATAAAAACAGTATAAGAGAATGGTGGCACTCATGTGTACAAAATATGCTTAGTCTGGATGCTTATGTGTTGTTAATTGTTATTGCCTTTTTATATAGGTTTAAATGCCTTAACTAACATACAACTTTAGTACTTTACTTAACATTTGTTTCTTTTTTATTCCTTCTCTATGAGATTGCAATTATACATCTATTTTGTTTTAATTTTTTTCGACAATGCATTTATTTAGTTTGGATTGTTGAGAATCTTACAGTACTGCATTTTAATTAATTTTGAACTTCTTGATATTCTGCTTTTCTGCCAAAATTGTTGCTATCAGGCTTTTAATAGAACGTATACTGTATGGTTATTCACTTATTTCTATTTGGTTTGTACAATTTCTGTATGGATCTTTTTGGAATTGGGATTTGATGTAAGGTTTCGCTTGAGTGCTCTAGTATATTCGAATTGGATATGTGCTGTATGATAATGAAGTTTAGCCAAGACCAGTATAATAGTTTATGATTGCTGATTTAGGTGGGCTAATCTAATTTAGTGCAGTTCTTGAGTTGAATCCCATTTCTTTCTTCATTTAATTTGTGTCCAACAGGTGTGTCAGGTTTGCAACAGAAGTTGCTGGCGTCCAGGATCTTGGCATGTTGGGTCGCGGCAGTGGAGAAGAAATAGGGACTTATGTTGAAAAGCTGATGACTAGTGAACTCTCTGGAAATGTAATAGATATCTGTCCTGTTGGGGCCCTAACCTCGAAACCTTTTGCATTTAAAGCCCGAAATTGGGAGTTGAAGGGGACTGAGAGTATTGATGTTACAGATGCAGTTGGATCCAATGTTAGGATAGATAGCAGAGGTCCTGAGGTGATGAGGATCATTCCACGACTAAATGAGGTATAATGAAACAGGCATCATCTTGATTTTTTCCGTAAAACATAAAATAAATGCAATCTAAATGTTGTTTTCTTGTGCAAATTGGAAAATTTCTGAGGAGGTAAGGTGTATTGCCATTTTTTGGTTTATTGTCTAGTGTTTGCATAGGTGATAAAGTTTTATTATCTGATATAATGTCCATGACAGCATTCGCCCATGAATTAATTTTATATTTGCTATATCTTGTTGAATGATAGGACTAAAACAAAAATAGCCCGGGATTTGGATTTTTCCCGAAGTTGGCAAGACATGTGTGATAGGTTTATATGACAGACTCTATATCTATAACCAGCACTCTCTGTGAATTGCATACTCTAATAGAGATTTTTTCATTTGGTGAAAGAACTGTTTTGTGGTTGGCTGTAAACATGTTGAATGGAAGCTTCTGAGAGAGATTCTTTATTTTCTATTTGAACTGTGTGTATATTACAGATTACTACATTTTTATTAGGATTGGAATGGATTATTGACTAGGTTTAAATATCCAAATGTTATATTTTTTTGGCCTAAATCATCGGGAGGTGCCCCAACCCAGAACTTTGGAATGACCCCATAGCTCCCTTATCTTTTAAAAAGTGCACTGAATAAATGTTTGAATGCCACGTGTCAACTTCTGGTTAGTTTGACTTTTCAATGATGCCATTTTTCTGAATTTCTCGCAGAAGTTGACATTTGGTATTCATGGAGCAAAGGGGTGCACTTTTTGAAAGTTGAGGTAGTTATGGGGTAACTTTTAAAGTCTAGGGGTAACAAGTTTTTGGGAACAGCTTGGGGCATCCCCTGATGCATTAAGCCTTTTTTTTTAAATCTTTTTAAGCATCTTCTTCACAACTTTGGATTGCTTTTTTTGCAGGACATAAATGAGGAGTGGATATCCGATAAAACTCGGTTTTGTTATGATGGTCTGAAGAGGCAGAGATTAAGTGATCCTATGGTTCGTGGATCTGATGGGCGCTTTAAGGTTGTGAGCTGGCGCGACGCCCTAGCTATAGTTGCAGAGATCTTACATCAAGTCAAACCAGAGGAAATTGTCGGAATTGCAGGAAAGCTTTCTGATGCTGAGTCCATGATGGCACTAAAAGATTTCTTGAATAGAATTGGTTCAAATAATGTGTTGTGTGAAGGCAACGGCCCTACCCCAAATGCCGATCTTCGTTCCGGTTATATCATGAATAGTGGGATTAGTGGTCTTGAGAAGGCTGACGTGTTCCTCTTGGTTGGTACCCAGGTATGCATTAACAAATTTTGTATATAAATTATATATTTATAGGTCTAATGCATCAGTGAGAACATGAACTTGTCCCCAAAAAACCTATGTCCCCTGAACTTTCAAATTGACCCCGTAGCTCTCAACTAATAAAAAAATGTACCACTTTACTCTATGAATGCCATGTGTCAGTTACGATTGGAGAGAGAGAATCATAAAAATGGCATATTTGAAAAGTCAAACCAACCAGAAAGTCACACGTGGCATTCAGGGAGGAAAGGATGAACTTTTTGAAGGTCGAGGGAGCTACGGAGACACTTTGAATTTTGAAAGTTCATGGGGACAATAGGTTTTTGGGACAAGTTCGAGTGGTACAGAAGCATTAAACCTACATTATATCAATGTGGTTTATGCTTCTAAAATTTTCTTATGAATTGCCAGCCAAGAGTAGAAGCAGCTATGGTAAACGCCAGAATCCGCAAGACAGTTCGTGCAAATAACGCCAAGGTCGGTTATTTAGGGCCAGCCACTGATTTCAACTACGACTGCGATCATCTTGGCACTGACCCACAAACTCTCATTGAAATTGCCGAGGGCCGCCATCCCTTTTCTTCGGCTATCCTAAACTCCAAAACCCCAGTAATAATCATCGGCGCTGGAATTTTCGATAGACCAGACAAGGATGCAATTTTTTCCACCATAGAGACCCTTGCCAAGAAAGGAAATACTATTAGGCCAGACTGGAACGGTTTCAACGTCTTACTTCAAAACGCTGCCCAAGCCGCTGCCCTTGACCTCGGACTCGTTCCCGAATCAAGAGATAGTATCGAGTCAGCCAAGTTCATATATCTAATGGGCGCTGATGATGTAAACTTGGACAAGCTTCCGAAAGACGCCTTTGTGGTTTATCAAGGGCACCATGGAGATCGAGGCGTAAATCGGGCCAACGTCATTTTGCCAGCATCGGCGTTCAGCGAAAAGGAAGGAACTTATGTGAACACCGAAGGCCGTTCACAACAGACCTTACCTGCAGTTCCGACAGTTGGCGATTCTCGAGATGACTGGAAAATAATCCGAGCTCTCTCTGAAGTGGCTGGTGTTCGGTTGCCCTATGATTCACTAGGGGCGATTCGGTCTAGGATTAGAAATGTCGCGCCGAACATATTGAGTGTGGATGAGAGAGAGGCGGCTACTTTTGACGTGTCGTTGAAGCCCGAGTGTAAGGTGAAGATAAGTTCCACTCCTTTCGAAGCTGTGGTTGAGAATTTTTACATGACTGATCCCATTACTAGGGCGTCGAAGATTATGGCTCAGTGCAGTGCGCTGCTGTCGAAGAAATAAATGCGGTATTTTGATTTTTATAAAAAATTTGTAGATTGACCACCTTTGTTTAATTCTTCTTGAAGCAATGTGAGCCCTGGGTTGACTCGGGGCTGAAATTCGGAACATTGAGAGCAAATCAAATAAAAGCTTTTAGGTTTGGTTGTTTTACCTATAACCTCACTTCAATTGTAGAAGAATTTTTCCTGCAAGTTCCTTGAACTCTGAAACTTGCTCATTTGTACCCATTTTATTGTGTGTTCATATTTATTTTTTGTTCTTGAATGAACGAATAAGGAATTGCAGTGTACTAATATTGAAATATTTGTGATACGTATTCAAATATTCGAAAGTAACATAAATCTTAGTTTTCAGAATGCTGTTGGATACGACTTTCTTTTTGTTGTTTGATATCTTGGATTAGGAAGTTGATATCGTTATAAGAAGAGCCTCCTTCTTCGGTAGCTCTTTTTGCCATTTGCCCGAGTTGTTTAGCTCTTCTTCTTCTTTCCTCCTTTTCTTCTCCTTCTCCCAATAACCTATCAATAGCACGAATTACATCTTCCTTCTTCACCGTAACCCCGAGCAAGTCCTCTTCCCCGAATTTCTGAAGAGCCACTGCCCCGACACTCACACTAGTTTTCACCACTTGAACGACAAACTTCTCGTTACAAAATTGATCCGCAAAAAGCGGCCATGTAACCATAGGCAACCCAGCAGCTATTCCTTCCAACGTCGAATTCCACCCGCAATGTGTTAAAAAAACCCCAATCGCAGGGTGTGAAAGAATGAGTACTTGTGGTGCCCAGCCCCTAATCACAACTCCTCTTTCTTTAATTCTCTCTTTAAACCCGCTTTCTGATACCCATTTCTCCGTTTCTTTCGAGTTTTCGCCTCCCCTTAAAACCTAGATGAACGGTCTTTTCGACGCCTCTAAGCCTAACCCGAGCTCCGACATCTGTGAAGTTGTGAGGTTGTTGATGCTTCCAAGACAAGCGTAAATTACGCTTTTTGCCTCCCAAGAATCGAGCCAGCTGATGCACTGTTGTTCATCGTACGATGCCTTGTTACCTCTTTCGGCTTTGGCTAAGATATCGGTGTTACACAACGAAACTGGTCCGATACACCAAACCCGTATTTTCCCCTTCGCTTTCTTGTACGATTCCACGTATTCTGACTCCAATTCGTTAAACGTGTTTATAATTACCCCGTAAGAGTTTGCTTCTGCTTGTACAATAGTACTATGGAACTCTTCCAAATCCCGAGACTTAGGATAAGGGAACTGCTGTTTGGTTAGCCGAATAATTTCATTCCCAGGCAATCCAGGAACTGTGAAATATTCAGTTTCGCAAGTTACAGTTTCGAGAACCTTTGAAACCTTTACGTTGTGCATACACAACTTGCAGAAGCACGAAGTACCAATGAAAGAAATTCTTGGAATTTCCCATTTCTTGGCTATGTTAAGAGTCCAAGGCAGAATCATGTCGGAAATTATGCAGCTTGGCCGAGGACTTAGGTCCTGGAAGAGTTCGAAAACTGGCTGTTCAAGCTCACTCGTTGCTTTGAAAAAGTTGATGGTCTTGGCTAGCGATGGAAGCATGTCAAGATTCTCGCAACCTTGAGGCAATCCGGCTTTTTCAGAAGGAAAATGAAGCTCGAAAACTCGAATTTGGAGGCCAGATCGGGTGTCTCTACCGAGAATTGGTTTGAATCTAGCAGCATTGAGAGGTGTAGTGACAATGCTAACAATGGCTTTATGGTGAGCTAATAGTCTGGCGATGTCTATCATAGGAATCATATGGCCTTGTGCCATAAAAGGAAACAGCACGAAATGAACTTGCTTGTTGCCTTCAACTTGAGACGCCATTGCTAATAAAGAAAGCAGTAGCAGATGGTACTCAAATCTGTTAGTTCTTTATTCTGTTTATTTATTTAAATGATCCAGTAATATTTGGTTTCGGATATTCTGACAACTATGTGGTTCAGAGGAAGTAACAATTTTGAGTGGATACAGTTAGTAGATAGGTCAAATAACTTCAATAATTCATATATGGACAATCCATAAGTTTGAAATTGGATTCAAGCACTATAAGATATAATTTATGAATACCAAGTGGAGTATAAAGCCAAAATAAGGTACTAAAGGCAAGGATTCAATGATTTCTCCTGTATTTACATTTTAATTTAACGCATTAAGCCATTTATTATGCATATTATCCGAGCCAGCGTGAATGAGATCTTTGTATATATAAAACTTGGAGCGGGAAAGAGCCACCGTCCCTTATCGGTAAAGCTCCGATTTTTCACTTAAAAAGAGGCATGATTGAACATTTATGAGTGAATTTTAATTGAAAGACTAAAAGCATAATGAGCAAAAATTAAAAAAAAAAGAAAGAAAAACTTAGAGCAACATCAAAGCCGAGAAATTCGTTACCGAACACAATTTCCATTCTTCAACAAATCGATCCGGCTCAGTAGCAGTAATGATTTAACAATAGATGATGGTAAATACAAACAATGAAAAATAGCAAAACCAACTCTAGTTCAATCATCGAGGTTCCGAGGCTTCGACAGTGAAGCCATATTCGTCTGAGTATACGAGCTTTCCCAATTTTCACCGTCAAATTGCTTAATTTCGACATGGTTGAGCGTTCCGGGGTCCACGCATGTATATGTAATGGCAACTCCATCAGGATTTGATCGTGGGGTGTAGAACGAAGTAATGCCGCAAACTTTACAGAATGTATGCTTTGCTGTATGAGTACCGAACGTATAGGTGGTCAGGTAGTTTTCCGAATCTCGTAAAAGTTGGAAACTTGAAGAGGGAACTATGAAGTGGATGTTGCCTCTCATGGAACAATCAGAGCAACTGCATTTCCAGGCTACTACGCTATTCGGCGCTTTAACTCTCCACCTTACTTTCTTGCAATGACATCCTCCGTTGTGCAATACTAGGTTATCCATTCTAAGTATAGCGCTTCTCGAAACGAGTAGTTTCCTGGACGAACAATACAAAATATGAGAAGACCGTATTATAACACTTCTCCAACTCTACACTAGTCTAGTCCAGGCTTTTCTTCTTGTTTTTTTTTTCAATTTGCCTCATTTGAACTTACATTGAATTGAAAGAAAAATCTTCAACCTACTCCAGACGTGATTCGAACTTGGAATCTCTGGAGTCCACAACTTCCTTCTTAATCACTAGGCCAAGACCTCTGTCATAGTCTAGTCCAGTCTTCATTCATCCATTTTCGTGTTTTTCAATGGGAGGCGCGATTTTTTTTTTATTATACTGGAAGATTTGCTGTGAAACTACAAATAAAAAAAACTCACTAGTCACCCCTACCCTGATGTGGTTCGAACCCAAGACCTCTTTTAGTTGAGTGTGGTTTGAACCCATGATATCCCCTAGTAAATAGGTAGGCGGCCAACCACGTGAGCCAAGCCGTTCCTACAAACTAATACTTGTTTGAAAATGTTTACAAATCTAACTTATTTTAAAAGGGATCATTGTCATCTCTAAGACAAACAACGTCTATTACCAAAACATGTAACTTTAGCTACAAGCCTTAAAAAGGCTCAAAATTTTCATATATTAATGCATATGCACAATTTGTATCCACGAGTAATTAGATTATATATAAAATGTACAGAATTAAATAGCAAAATCGTGAAAACGAGATGAATCCATATGATCAAATAGAGCTTAGATTGAGATGCTATGCTAAAATTTGATTTGAGCAGAGCCCACTCCTAGTTGAAGGCTTTGCTCAAAAATCATTTATCAAACAATAAAGAAACACTGCTGATCCTTGGATTGTTTTCATATGCTTTGCGATATAGACTAACAAGATGAAACCCTAAAATCGAAGTAAAGAACGGTATGAAGAACACAGAACAGAATGAGATGCGAAGTGAATAATTATCGGTGCTTGGATGAAGATATATTAGACAGAAAACAAATTCAAAGCAATACTGAACTTACCAAAGTTTGCAGTAGCTAGCTTAGAATCACAATAGTAGACCTGAGGAGTTTGGTGGAGAGAAGAATATGGAACTTTTTATAACTTTTAATTAACTGAAAAATAGAATATAATGTTTTATTTTTCCAAAACCTTCGCTTCAAACTTTTAAACAATAGATATAAAAGTAATATTAAATTTTTAAAAAATTAAATAAAATAAAATTTTCTTGTAAATAAAAAAATATCAAAATTTCAAATATATATTCAACATATAAAATAAAAAAATAAAATGAAAACAGCAAAAAATAAAAAAAAATTAAAATTGTAAAAAGTATCACTTTAACACTCCAAAATTTAAAAGTTTGGTTGAAAATACCCTACACATCTCGATATGTGTTGGTATAGATAAAGAGTTTCAAATTTTTATCATGTTACACGTAGATCGAAATGTGTATTGTGATACACATGTTCACCAAGCAAGTCGGGCCCAACATGGATGGAGTCTTGTCAGGCTTTATACTGAAGTCTCAACCTAGACCCAATATGGTTCATAATTTCAAAAATAAAACCAGACTGAGGCAGACTTGGACCAAACTTACAATATGTATTTTCCTCTTTAATCACTAAAACACATTTACTAACAAGAAGAAAAAAACATCATATGCAAAAATTTGTAATTAAAGAATGCAAATTTCTTATAAAACGAAATCAAGAATACTAGTGAGGTATTCAACAGACTATTTAATAAAAATAATTCCAACAAACACAAAATGAAGAGGTTATACCAGAACAGAAGAAGGAAAAAAATGGGAAAAAATAACATTAGGATTGTTAGATATAGTGAGTGAAATAAAAAAAAAATAGAAATCAACATCAGAATAAAGACATAAATATATAGGCTCAATGCATTTACACTCCCTCTGAACTTGTCCAAAAAAGACTGTTATCACCCTAAACTTTGAAATGTGACAGATAGCCCCCTATACTTGTCTAAAGCGCGTCACTTTACCCCTTTTTGCTGACCTGACTTGCTACGTAAATGACCATCAAAATACATGCAAGTAAAGTATCTTGGTGGAATAGAAAATGAATACAAAAATATCCATAACATTCGTATTCTTACAATTCAAAATCCTTAATATATGTTCTTCATCTTCTTCAAAACTTCATCTCTATTCTAAATTTTTCTTCAATTAATCATAATATTATATCGATTCTTGACCCGTCATGTTCATTTTCTTGTTCTTAAAGCCGATATTTTTACGAGGGGGTAAAGTGACAAGTTTTAGACAAGTACAGGAGGTTATCTATCACATTTGTAAGTTCAAAATGACAACAATCCTTTTTTAACAAGTTCAAGGGATGTCGATGGATTATGCTAAATATATGTAATTTAGCAACAAAGGCATAGAGATTTGGACTTTAAGTAAGCTCGTTAACGTTGAGTTTCTCCACAATGATTTCTAAACAGAGAATATTAAAATATATTTTTTTTGTCAGACTGGGCTTCAGCTTTTACACAAACTCCAAAAACAACCCATCAAACTCTTAGATTTTTCGAGCATGTACCAGGCTTAACTAATAAAAATGAATGCCCAAATCCACCTGATCCAGAGCGGGTTCGGGTAACCCATCCGACGAACATATATAGTTGAGAATAATGTGATCAAATAATCAACCCAAGTTTAATGTTGACTTTTAAGGAAAATATTATTAGTAGATTAGCATCGGCAAAGTATTGTTGAATCCTTGTTAGTAATTTTATTATTTTCTAATTGATCATGTAGCAGTTTCTTGCCTACAATTTTGGGTAATTTAATCATATACCTAAAAAAGTTAGATTTTATTGCTTTACATAGATTTTATTGCTTTGCAACAATGGAGAATTAATATTCACCGTACCATTTTATTGGATTTTTTTTTCTTGTAACCGTTTTTTCTTTTCTATTTAATTTGAATTTCACAACTTCAAACCTCCATATCTCATAAACCGTTAATTTTTTGAATCGATACTTTGAAATATTTTGTTCATCTTAATTTTATCTTTAAAATGACATACACTTTAAATTTTTTGTAAAAATAAAAAAATTTATCGCAATCTTATACATAATATAATATAATAAAAATAATAATTTTTCATGAAGGCTTTATACAATGTATAAGAGTGGTATAATGTATTTTAAAAAAGACTATGTAGAATACATTATACCACTGTTATATCATATATAACACATTCATAAAAAATAGTAAAACGGCTATTATACAACTATTATACTATGTGTAAGACTAAGATAAATATTTTTTTCTAGAAAGTGAATTTTGTTGTAAGTATAACCACTATTATACCATGTACAAGAGCTTTCATATGAGGCTTAAAGTCTTCATGCCATGATTTTATGGGGAAATCATTACTGTTATGAACATAAAGGAGAAAAAAATTTATATAAATTCAGTGTATAACTTTATACCATGGGTAACGTCTTTATGAAAAAACAGTAAAAAAAGCATTATACCACAATTATACACTGTATAAGATTGCGAAACATTATTTTATTTTTGAAAAAATCAAAGTGTATTTAGTTTTAAGGATAAAATTAAGACAATCAAAATTTTTCAAAGCGTCGATTCGAAAAAATCAACGGTTTGTGAGATATAGATGTTTGAAGTTGCAAAATTCAAATGAAATAAGAGAGAGAAGCTAGTTATGAGGGTAGACAAAATCAACTTGAAAAAAGGGTAAAAGGAATAAATATTTCTCATTTTCATTTTCATGTAAAAAAAAGAAAAAATATTTTTATTATTGAGTTTTGTAAAATTAAAGATTTATAGAACCTAAATTTTATAAGAAAATACGGTAAATAAAAAATAGCCCCTTTATCTTTTATTTTGTCTCAAGCCCAGTTTTTAAACATGCCACTTTTAGTCCAAGGCCTTTGGGCTTTCTAAAGGGTCAAGTCATCAACCGTCAGTGGACCCTCATCTTTGAAGCCCTTTTATTTTTTGGATTAAGCACCTTTTTGAGTATGTTCTATAAAGTGTTTGATCTAAGAAATTGTTTATTTGATGTGTATTCACTTTTTATCTATCATGTATTTAATGTATTCATTATATGCCTATTTGGTGCAAAATTTATTTAAATATAATATATTAAGTGTCTATCTAACAACACATAAAATGTCAAATAACAATATTGTCGTTTGGGGTATGAATATGTTTCGTTATTCATGCATAAAATTGCCGACACCCAATGATCTATTAAGTTATCGAATTAAATTTTGATACGTTAGGTATTAAATAGGTAAAAGTTGAATACACCAAATACCAAATAGACAATTTCAATAATTCATGCACCAAAATGACATTTCTTTTATATGACGGGCACAAAAGATATTTAATTTCCCATTTCTCACCGTTTCAATTTGAGTTCTAATATTCTCTTATGCATTATTTCTTTGATCCTTTAGGCTTATTTTAAAAATATCATTATTCAAATAAAAGTTTTTTTTATGTGTATATCTATTGTCAATACATCATGGTTGTATTTGGAATACTTGATTTCACAAAATAGAGAAGTTGCATGAAAATTAGATAAAATGGATCGAATTCCTTCCAAATAATGTGTTGTTAGACATACTTAATTTCCTTCCTTCCAAATCACAACAAACTTGATTAGATAACTTTGAAAGGCAAGTGAAGTCACTCTTAAACATACAACATTGACATATATAGCCTTAAAAATTATAATGCATTGTAGTACCAGATTTTAGTCATCAAAAGAAAGCCTACTACAATGGCTATAGCAACCACTCTAACGACTAGATTTTTAACACTTCAAACGGGGACTTCGTCAATAGAATAGCTTTCACTACTAAATCGAACCCTATAGTGTCTTTATGTAAGTGCATGTTGAAGTCCAATTTATAATAGTTGAAACAAATTAAAGCCATCCATTGACCTGTCTAATCCCAGAAAGAAAAAGACAAGTAATTAGAATAGCATTATAGGAAAAAAAACGGGTATGGCATTTTTTAAATTGAAAAAAAAAATAATCAGCAAAAGAAATCTAAAATACATTTATATAATAATGCTATAGAAAGAAAATACATTTTTTTGTATATCCACACATGTTGAGATGTGAGGTTATCTTAAATCGGAATAAAACAATGATAATGAGTGAAATATAGATCGAGTAGATTGGATATAAATACAAGTCTATTTGTTGTGTGTTGGGGCATCTCCAACCTTGTATCATAGAATTTTACTTCAAACTTTATAATTTGAAGTTGCTACAGTGTTTATTCTCCGACCTTTCACTTCAAAATAAAATATTATTATTTTATCACTTTCTAACTAACTCAAATAATAAATAATCAATTAAAATAAAACAAAGAAAATAAAAAAGTAAAATATAAAAATAAATAATACTAGTTGGGACGATCTTCCCGAAATTTTCATGTCCCAAACTTTTGCCAATGGAGGAACACATTGTTCCTCTGGAAGATTTTCAAAAAAAAAATAAAAATAATATTATATTATTTGAAGTTGTTACGGTGCAACTTCAAATTTAAAGCTGCACTATAACAACTTCATTCTTTGAAGCTAAATATGAAATGTCATTGACACTTCATTCCATCTCCAACCCCATTATATAAAGTGGGGTTGGAGATGCCCTAACTCAATTTCACATATGCTCATTCAAGCTATCAAAACCAACACTTTCCAAGTATACAGATTCTCAACAGAGAAAGACCTGACAACTAGAAAGATCTTGAGTTCGAGTTTAAATTTCTAGTTGTGTTTGGGCTAGCGGAAAAGACTAGACTCGTTAATAATATTTAAACCTCGAGAACAATCCATATCCCATTGCACTTGAGGATGAGTGTTGTAGATGTAGTGGTTATTCCATATTAAAAATAATTAAAGAATATATGTAACATATAAGTTGTGTAAATTAGATTTTAACATAAACCAATCTGTGTTGTATTAGATGGACTCACTCAAGATATCAAAGAAAAGCTCAAACACTCTTAAAGCTCACAAATTATCTACAACATTATATATTAATATTGATATATTTTAATATAAATTATTTCTTTATGAAATTATCAATTTGATAGAATAATTCAACCTCGATTAATTCAACAATATTAAGTATTAATAATTTTACTGCGATAATGTCTCATACTGTCAACAAGGTTGAAAGAAGAAGGTAAACTATGGGATTCTAGACCTTTCTTCTTCACACTCACATGATATCTGGCAAGTTTTCTTCTTTTTGGTGTATTTTGGAAACAAATTCCAAATGAAAAAGATAGAACTTAATTCATTTGAAAGAATTAAATTGGGTTCATTTATTTAATTATATTAACAAATTGATTGTTAATTAATATATTTAAATTTTTTTTAAATAATTTATGCAAGTATTTTGATTCCTTAAAGTAAAAGCATATGACAGAGTAAAAAGGTTAAATTAATATTCAAATGTATAATTTAAATGAATTTTTCTATACTTTTTCGAATTTTTGCAAAAAATTTATGTTCCTTCCATCCATAAAAATTCAAATATTGCATGATTTGAATTCTCTCAATATTTTTTAGGGATGTCAATCGGGAGGAAATACCCGAAACCCATGGAATCCAAATTGACTGGTGTGGGGAATAACCGAAAATTTCACACCCGTGAATAAAAATGTGGGCGGGTTTGGGTGGAACCAACTCCGAACCGTTGGGTACCCGAACCCGCTTCCGAATAAATCCCAGAAATAAACCCGAATGTAAAACATATACACACAATTTTTTAATTGTACTTCATATGTAATTTATTCAAATCAATCATCTTTTAAGTAATTGCATACGCAAATTTTATAGATAAAAAAACTAATAATATTACAATTTAATTAATTATGATCTCTTAATATTAAATCAATTGAATTTTTTTTGAAAAATAATTATATTGCATAAAAAAAATCAATTGTTCAAAATAAAAAGTAATCAAAGCCGAAAAAACAAATGCACAAAGTAGCAATTAAATAAGTAACTTATCACTTAACTCTCTATCATTATAGCAAGCAAACTCACATTCTATACAAAACCATCCTAATCTCACCACCATTTGAATTCGCTAAAACAAAAAATCAAAAAATTGACAAGCATGAGAAAAGACACAAAAATTCAAATTGAACCAATGGGAACATTATAGCATTTAGAAATTTATAGTAGGCCGAAGATTACCCGAAAACTGCCCGAACCCGCACGGGTGTGGAATGAGCAGGTGAAAAAATCCCCGAAACACTAAATGAGGAATCTTCGAACCCGTACCACCCGCTCCGAACCCGCCCCATTAACATCCTTAATATTTTCTTGATAACAAAAAAATTTGATAAAATGAATTCAATTGAATTTAATTCCTTCAAAATTCACCTCTCTAACATAACTAATTATATTTGATTTGTTTTGAATTTGATTGATATAATCGTATCCTAATTTTGGTCAATTTTCTTTTTCTTTTATTACAATATTTTTTTATCTAAAATTAAATATCATATGATAGAGTTTGCATAATGGACAATCTTCAATAATTAGTTTGCCCTTTTGTCAATACATGCAATAATTTCTCCATTAACAAAATAAGACAAACTAAACCTCACTATTTAATTCTGACAACAATAATTGAATATTACTAAACCGAATCGCAATTCCTTGTAGTCTATGTATGTAAACCCAAGGTTGTATAGCTATATAAAAAGACAATACAATTTTTTTTTGCGTAATTTATCATTTATTTCTAAATTTGCTCAAATCTTCAACTGCATTTTCAAATTTTGGAAATGCTTTCATTATTCCCTTCAATTAGTAACATTGTAGTAATTTATTCATGAACTTGACATGTCAGTCTATGGTTAGAGAAAGAAAAATAGAAAAAATTAATATCTTTAAAAGTTAAAATAGGAACTGCCTCATAATATTCATAAGCAAACTTATGTTTTTTATAAAAATTGAAGGAAATAAATTGATGTGTCGTTACAAGCTGCGTAACAAGAACATTAAGTTATGGATGGCTGTAAATAATATAGATAGAGGCTATATTTTGTAATATAAAAATAATGTTTGATTTCCACGAAGTCCAAAACATTAAGTTGGTTTGACTGTTGCTTGCTTGATGACATATATATTCCGTGACCATATAATATAATTTCAACCACTCTTTTAATTTTTGTTGTCACGGTTTCTTAATTATCCTTTTCCTTTTATTTAATACGTTCAATAGTCCATTTCCTATCTAACTCTCACTATTGTTTTAATTAATCTTTTCAATCTTATAACCCTAATTCAGTGAACGTATCACATCAATATAATTGCATTAATTTTATTTCACATTATAAAACCCATAAGAAATTCATTTGGTTCACAGTTATTTCATCATTATAATAAATGTTTATCTGGATCATATAATAGCATCCATCTAACTTCAAAAATTAAACCTTCACAATAAAATTAAAAGATTATTTCTTGAAAATTGAGTGTAAATCAAACATTTCAAAGTCAAGGTAGGTGATCATGGACCCGATGATTAACCTCTTCAAAAATTGATGTTAGTAAGAAAGGCATTTATTTCAAAACTAAAATTAATGTTGAAACTTGGAGACTTTTTTATTCTTTTTTATAAAAGCTTCAACAATGATGTGATATGTAAAATAGACATTGAAATTCGCGAGGTGGTAAAATAGACAAGCTATTTGAAAATGAACCATAACAAATTTTCTAGTTAAAGGTGAATTGTATTTTTATTCAAAATATAAAATTAACAAAAATATTATATTATTTACTAAATAAATATCAGAATATTATACAATTAATGATTCAATAATCTATTTGATTATCTATTTGTAGAGAATCAAACAGACAGTGTTCATCATTTAATGTGACAGATCGTGTGGAAAAGCAAATCTGAAAATTATAATAACAGATTATTGAGTATCAACAATTATATCCACGTTTAGTCAAATTATTCATGCCAAAATGACGATGCAGATATTTCAAACCAAACCACTGTGATCCTACATTTGAGATTCGTGGTTATGGGTTTCTCATATTTGAGTGTCCCTCCAAAGATCCAACTCGAGTATGTTGGCTATGATTGTAATTTACACTTCAGTTTCTCGTTTTATTTATTAAAATTAATTGAAGCTATTAAGAAATGAATTGAAGCTATTAAGAAATGATAAACAAAGCTTTCAATATCAGACTTGCTTTCTTCAATTGGCACCGTAAATTAGTAAGAGCTATTGGATTAGGATTAGCTGTAGCTTGACTTTATGTCATCATTCAAAGTATGCTATGCATGGCACTTTATTAAGAGCATTTTTAGTAGCTTGTCTATTCCACAAATGATCTTGACACATTGGAAGGAACAAATAATTAATTTGAAAATGCATATTTACTAGTTTGTCTAGTCCATCTTCTTTATATGATGTGGCACCTATGTGTCATCATTTATTGTAGACAACGTCTATTTGATTGTCTAGATGTAGACAACCAAATAGACATTATCTACCATAAATACAATTTAAAAAGGAATAAACAATCTACTATTCTATCTTAAAAATAGATATTGTCCATTTTTAAGACTATTGTCACGTAATCAATGGGAAATTCTATTTCACATGCCACCTATACTTAGAATCTCCAAGTTACTAAAGATGCTCTAGCACTATGATACATGGCATCCACGTCAACCTTCGAAATAAGAAACATGTGGTTTTATGCTCTTGAATTTATATGACTTGAACTAAGTTAAACTATTATTTCAATGTAAACTTATATTAATAGTTGAATCATGGATCACATATGTTACATGTTAAGTTTTTATGAGAAATGCCCATTTTGACCATTTTTGAAACATCTAAATCTGATTGACTCGCGCAAAAGAGGCCTGAGTGTGTTATTCAAATTCATTGTAGCATAATTGCCCTATGTTTTTTATATGTAAAAACATAATAATATTATAAGTAATATTATATATTTAAGATGGGAAAAAATTACTTAATTTATTGTATAATAGAATAAAAATCAAATTAATTATTATAAAATGAGATGTACTGGTGAAGTTATATATTTTTTTTTATTTTAGCCTTAAACATTGTTTAATTTCGGATATATAGTTTCTTTTTTAATTTTACCACTAACTAATTGGTTTTTGATCATCATATCCTTCCATTCTAGTGATTTTTCTCTCTTTGCATTTAGTTGGTACTAGACTTGGGCATGTGCATGTCCATGGGTTGGGTCGGGTTTGAGTTTGGCTAAGTTAAAAAAAATATAGTACAAGTTTGTCTTAATTTATAAAAAAATAAAAGTCGGGTTCGAGTCGGGTTGGGATTATTAAAAAATCAAATACCAGTTTCGGTACGCAAGCTTGACAATTACTTTTTAATTAAAAAATTGGAATATTTACTATTAAAAACTACGAGCATACCCTCTAAAAAATATCGAAATTTACTATTAATAAAATAATTAAAAAAATTTTGTATAAGTCACAAAATCAAATTTAGATGTTACATAACGCAAAAAAAATGAAAATTTCAATAATATATA
>CATIWQ010332966.1:0-30824 GCA_949673415.1 Euphorbia schlechtendalii | reverse complement strand
CCATTGTTAAAGTTGATAGAAAGATCCTCATCATCCTCTTTGGCTTCCTCAGCTTCAAGTTCTTATGTTAGGTTGGTCAGCAAAGATGGTGGCATACTGAGTGGATCTGCTTGCTGGGGCACTCCTTCATCTTCATCAGATGGACGTCTATCTATATTGTTAGTTTCATCGAAATCTACATGCGTAGATTGCTCTAATAGGCTGGTTCTTTTGACATATATAGTCCTGCTGTTAGTTGAGTATCCCAAAAAGATACATTCATCAGACATAGGTCCAAACTTACCTAACTGCTCCTTGGTGTTAAGAATAAAGCACATTCAGCCAAATGATTTGAGATGACTAATCTTAGGCTTGCGCCCTTGCCAAAGCTCATAGGGTATCTTCTCAAGAATTGGGCTAATTAAAACCCTATTCAAGATATAACAGGCTATGTTAACAGCTTCTCCCCAAAAGTACTTGTTAGATTGGCCAGTTTGGACAGAATGTTCCTATTTATATGACTTAACCTTCTATGCCAAAGCCACAATTTATTCTCCTTAGATACAAGACACACATTAGTGGAGCCAGGGGCTAAATCAATCATATAAACATTATTGATTCAAGGAGCAAAGAGAATAGTAGAATCAGTCTTATAATCAATTACTGAGTATCCTATTGAGTCGAACATAACCTTTCTGCTTTTGTCGCAGAGCTAGGCTACAATAAGCAAGTTGAACTTCATACCCTTGATAAGAGAAACCTCTTTGATTGAAGGAGAGACACCAATAGTGCCAAAACCCACAATCTTACCTTTCTGGTTATCTCCAAAACTGACACTTCCATTTCTTTTATGGTCCAATGAGATGAACTGCTTTCATTTCTTATCATATGCCTTGAGCATCTACTATCCAAGTACCACATTCGAGAGTCATCAACGGATCTAAGGGTCACCTGCAAAATAGTTATGTTTTCTTAGGTAACAATGCTTTTGAGCTGGGTCCTCCCTTATTAGCAGTGCTTAAATTAGACTAGTCGTACTTGTCATAATAACAATTTTTATGCCTACAGAGAACTATGGCATGTCCAGCTTTTCCACAAAACTACACACCATTTTTGGTTTGGGCTGGCTCACTTTCTTCTGTTTAGAGGAATTCTTCCTCTTAGAATTGCGAGTTTGGTTACTCTGAGTTTGACTATTGGTTGGAGGGGGAACCCCTTTCTTCTTTAAAGCCATTATCTTAGCAGTTAACTCATCTAATTGCTTAGTGAGCTTGCTGATAGAACATTCTTGTTACTCAGCTTTTTCTTGAAGAAAGAGGATATCAAGCAATAAGGAAGCATTAATATCTTCCAAATAATCACTTCTCCTTACTTGCTCCTTGATGTTCTTCATCAACTTATTTGTCAATTTCATAACATCAAAGAGAGCTTGGATGAATTCTTCCATGTATAAGGGAATTTCAGGATATACCTCAGCTTCAAGAGCATTTCCCTTATTTTGCTCAGCTTCAGAATTAACTGCGGATTGATCTCTACTGAGGTAGATGCTAAGCCCTCGCCCCTTTGGTCTTCAATGGCCATCAAATTAAGTTCGACCGAATCAGTTTCTTCCTCATCAGATAGGAGTCTACGGAATTGCTCCAAGTGGCAGCAAGTGCCTTATTCTTCTTGGAGAACCTCTTCTTGAATTTGTCCTTCTTCGCCTTAGGACAGTTGGACTAGATATGACCTTTCTCTCCATAGCCAAAGCATTTGATATCTTTGTTATGCTCCTTCTTAGGTCCTTCCTGAACTCCACACCGGTGTTGAGTTGACTTAGTTTTAGCGGGAAACTTCTTCTTGTTGAACTTCCCATCCTTCTTAATGAAGCGTTTGAAATGCCTAGTCAGAAGGGCCATTTTCTCATCAGAGTCACAGCTGGTGGACTCATCAGATGAATCATTTTTCAGGACAATGGCTTTACCCTCTCTTTCGTTGCCTCGACTCCTCTTGGAGTCATCAGAATACTTCCTCAAAGACATCTCATAAGTCAGCAAGGTGCCTATCAGCTCATCATAGCTGTAGGTCTTCAAGTCATGAGCTTCTTTAATAGAGTTCTTCTTGGAGTCCCACTCTAGAGTAAGAGTGCGTAGAATCTTCTTAACGAGCTCCTCTTCAGTGAGCTCCTTCCCCAATCTCTTTAGTTCATTAACAATGTTAATGAACTTGGTATTCATGCTTTGAATACCCTCGCTGGTGCCCATGGTTAACATCTATACTCTATCAGCATGAGATTAATGCTTGACTCCTTGACCTTGTCAATTCCCTCATAGGTAATCTCAAGCTTCTTCCAGATTTCCTACGTTGTCTCGCATCCTAAGACCCTGTTGAACTTAGTAAGATCTAGCACACAGTGTAAGTAATTGATCATCATGGGCTTCTCTTTGAGAAGCCTCAGGTCAGTGTCATTGTAGTCTTCTATATCTATAGGAACATGCACTCCGTTCCTTACAACTATAGGAACTCTGGGGCCAAGCTTGATAGCTAGCCAAGCCTGCATGCTTTGCTACTGGATGAAACTTTTCATGTATTTTCCAAAAAGTATAATGATTACCATACAAAAGAGTTGGTCTCATAACAGACATTCCTTCTTTAAGGAGTACTGCTTGACCGAAACCGGAACTGAAGTTGTTGTAAGCCATTTATGGATCATGACTCAAAGATGATTAGTCTAAAAGCTAAGTAACTACTCTAATACCACTTGTTGGTCCTATAGACGGCTTGTAAATAACCGCAGAGGGGGGGTGAATGCTAATCTTGGTTACTTTTAACAGTTTATAAAATTCAGTTTCTCCAAGTTAAGTTTTTATATGCATGCTGAGTTGCGATATAAAAATAGAATAAACTACTCAGCTTCGCTGGCACAGTTTTTCTCCAATCTACTACTGAGTGCTTGACTCAGCAAGGATTGGTTTTTTAAGAAAAAATGAATAATAGAGAGATGATGAATGAGCAAAACGAAGTAAAAGCCAAGAGTGTAAAGTTTAGAACTTCAACACCTGAATTTTTATCCTAGTTCAGTCCCGAGCCTACCTCTAGTCCCCGGATAACTTTTTCGAGTTTTAATCCACTAGTGTTCATTTCTTACTTAGGTTGAAAAGCCTTTACAGTGGGTAGACACGGTTTTACAAGAAGTACCTTCCTTCCTAACTACCGATCAACTTAGTTTGGGTACCCTTCCCAAACTGACGCTCAGATTTAATTGAAAAGATTGCGAACTAAATTCAACTTATAAAAATGTTGAATCCTTACAATGTTAAATCTCAGGGAAATTGTCTCTATTACAAATAGAATTAAAATTGATGTTTGCTGATTGCTTGTGTTTGGAATTTCTTGAAGCTGGGAGTAATTTTGCAGAGTTTCAGCTCTAAAAGAAATTCGAGGTGATTTACCAAGTTTGAATGTCTGCTTCGGTCTTCTAATTATAGTTGAAGCTTTGTGAAGTAGCCTTTGCAAACTTTTTGAGGTCGCTGATCTTCAATTTCTCTTCTCTTCATAACTTTTGAATCTTCCCGTTGGAGACAGATTCCAAGATGTTTAGAGATAAGAATTTGAACATTGAGGCGTGATAAAATTCTATTGACAAAATCTTGTTTTGTCTTCTAGCAATTCGGTTGAGAGAGGCGCGTAATATTGCAACTGGGAATCTTTAGATTGAATGAATTCCTGACTTTGGTAGAGACGCGCAGAGATATTAGAAAATAGCACATCTCACTTTATCTTGTGAGGAGCACTGGAATTCCTTAATTTCAGTGCAATTATTCTTGAAAATTATCTATGGAATATTTCGTTTCTCACAAAATATGTTAGTAGTGCATGTGTCATTCAGTGGCATAGAAAAGAGCTTTTAATATAAAGCTAACTTAGCACAGCTGAGTTGATATGCGTCTAAACTATATAGTACTCAGAACTCAGCTTTTCCTACACTAAGCCGTAACTTAATTAATTACTCAGCAAGACTGAGTTTTTTTCCCATAAACATACTCTAGTCAGCTTCATTAATTAAGAGTATACTTAGTACTCAGTTACTTTCACTAACCTAGACAGTTTGCTGTTTCCAAAACATGAAAGTATTGTGAGGTACAATTAACTTGGGTTCTACACCAAGATGTTGGGATACCATAGACCTACTTCAATAGAGCCTTGCAAGAACCTTACAATCCTCTTCACAATTACTAGAGTTGATTCTCTAGGGTTAGCATGATAACAAGCATAGTAGCACACATCATACTGGATGTTAGGCCTACTAGCTGTAAGATAAAGAAGAGAGCCTATGATTCCTTTGTAAAATTTACTATCTATAGAAATTCCAGCTTCATCTTTACTTAAGATAATATTAGTGGCCATGGGAGTGGACATTGGCTCTGAATGCTCCATGTCAAACTTCTTCAGGACTTCTTTAGCATTCTTTGCTTAATTGATGAAAATTCCATATTCAGTCTGCTTGATTTGAAGACCAAGGAAAAAATTGAGCTCTCCCATCATTGACATTTCAAACTCACTTTTCATCTGCTTGCTGAACTCCTTACACAGCTTCTCATCAGTTGTTTAAAATATGATATCATATACATAAATTTGGACTAGCAACACATCTTCTTTTCTTCGCTTGATAAATAGAGTTGTATCATCTTTTCCTCTTTCATATCCTTTGTTGAGAAATTGGTCAGCCTCTCACACCAAAATCTTGGAGACTACTTTAATTTGTAGAGAGCTTTCTTTAGTTTGAAGACATGCTCAAGATTCTTCGGATCTTTAAAGCCTAGAGGCTGGAAAACATACACTTCTTCTTGAATGAATCCATTTTCAAGAATGCGCTTTTAACATCCATTTGATACAATGTAAAGTTCGTATGGGATGCAAAAGCACACTTGATTCGAATAGCTTCAAGCTGGGCTACAGGAGAATAAGTTTCATCATAATCGATTCTTTCTTGCTAATTGTAGCCTTGAGCAACAACTTGCTTTATTCCTAACAACATAGCCATCTTCATCAAGCTTGTTCTTGAAAACCCATTTGGTGTTGATGATTGATTTCCCTTTAGGCTCAGTAACTAGATCCCAAACATCATTTTGCTTGAACTGATCTAGCTCCTCTTGCATTGCGATCACCCAATAATCATCTCCTTTTGTATCTTCAAACATCCTAGGTTCAATCAATAAAATGAAAGCTGGATGACTGAGCATCTTGCTAAGCTGACCTCTCATCATAACTAGATTATGAACATCATTAACTAAGCTATCGAGTAGATGATTGCGATGAGTCCTAATCTCCCTTGGTAGAATAGGATCAGTAGCTGGAGGATCAACAATGTGTTGCTGAGGTGGAGGTTGATCTTCACCATCGTTAAAGTTCATAGAGAGATCATCACCTTCTTTGACTTCCTCAGCTTCTGGGTTTTGTGCTTGATTGGGCAACATAGAGAGTGGAATGCTGAGTTGATTTGCTTGCTGGGTTACTCCTTTTCATCAGATGGACATCTATCTGCATTGTTAGTTTCATCGAAATCCACATGCATAGATTCCTCTAACAGGCTGGTTCGCCTGACATATATTCTAAATGCACTGTTAGTTGAGCATCCTAGAAAGAAACCTTCATCAGACTTAGGATCAAACTAACCTAGCTGCTCCTTGGTGTTAAGAATAAAGCACCTAAAACTAAAAGATCTGAGATGACTAATCTTAGGCTTGCGCCCTTGCCGAAGCTCATAGGGTGTTTTCTCTAGAATTGGATGAATTAAAACCCAATTCAAGATATAACAAGCTATATTAACAGCTTCTCCCCATAAGTACTTTGGTAGATTTTTATCACTCAACATGGATCGAGCCATTTCAAATATAGTTATGTTTTTCCTTTCTACAACCCCATTTTGTTGAGGAGTATAAGGAGGAGAGAAGTTGTGGTCAATACCATGTGTTGAACAGAATTCTTCGAAATGGAAGTTCTCTAATTCATGTCCATGATCACTTTAGATTCTATAGATTTTAGTTCCTATTTCATTCATTATCTGATTACTAAGCTTGACAAAAGATTCATATGTTTCATCTTTTCTACTCAGCAAGACTACCCAAGTGAATCTTAGGAAGTCATCCACAACCCCTAATGTGAATCTCTTACTAACCAAGCTCATGGGCTGAACTGGGCCAAAAAGATCTAGGTGGAGGAGCTCTAATGGTTACTTAGTTACTACATGATTAATTGACCTAAATGATTTCTTAACCTACTTACCAAGTTAGCAAGCCGAGTAAAGTTTATCCTTCTCAAAGCTAATGCTGGGTAAACTCACAACTAATTGTTGTTTGGCCAGTTTGGACATAATGTTCATATTTATATGACCCAACCTTCTGTGCCAAAGCCACGAATTATACTCCTTAGATACAAGACACACATTAGTGGAGCTAGTGGATAAATCAATCATATTTACATTATTGATTTTAGGAGAAAAGAGAATATTTGAGTTAATCTTACAGTCAATAACTGAGCAACCTACTGAGTCAAATGTAACCTTTCTACCTTTATCACAAAGCTGGGCTACACTAAGCAGGTTGAACTTGAGTCCTTTGACCAGAGAAACCTCTTCGATTGAAGGATAGACACCAACAGTGCCATATCTCACAATCTTGCCTGTTTGGTTACCTCCAAAGTTAACACTTCCATTTCTTTTGTACTCCAATGAGATGAACTAACTTTCTCTCCCGTCATATACCTTGAGCATCTGCTATCCAAATACCACATTCTAGAGTCATCAGCGAATCTATGGCTCACCTGCAACATAATTACGTTTTCTTAGGTACTCATGCTCTTGAGCTGGGTCCTCCCTTATTAGCAGTGATTAAGTTACTCCAGTCATACTCATCATAATAAACATTTTTATGCCTACAGAGTACTGTAGCATGTCCAGCTTTTCCACAAAAACCACACTGTTTTTGCTTTGGGTTGAATCGCTTTCTTCTCTTTAAAGGAATTCTTCCTTTTAGAATTACGAGTTCAGTTACTTGGAGTATGACTGTTGGCTGGAGGAGGAACCTATTCTTTCTTCAAAGATGTTATCTCAGTAGTCAACTCATTTAATTTCTTAGTGAGCTTGCTGAAATTACATTCCTGATACTCGACTTTTTCTTGTCAAGAGATAGGGAAGCAATAGTGTCTTCCTGATCTTCACTTTTCCTCACTAGTTCCTTAATGTTCTTTCTTGACTTATTAGTCAGTTTCATAACAATAAAGAGTACCTGGGTGAATTGTTCAATAGACAAAGGAATTTCAGAATATACCTCAACTTGAAGAGATTTTCCTTTGCTAAGCTCAGCTTCAAAGTCAGCAGGGGTTTGACTTTTATTTGACATAAATGTTGAGCCTTTGCCTCTATCATTCTCAATGGCCATCAAGTAGAGGTTGTCGGAATCAGTTGCTTCTTCATCGGATGATGAAGATTCTTTTGAATCGCTCTAGGTGGTAGCAAGTGCCTCATTCTTCTCGGCGAACCTCTTCTTGTATTTTTCCTTCTTGGTCTTTGGACAGCTTGACTGGATATGACCTTTTTCTCCATAGCCAAAGCATTTGATATCTTTGCTGTGTTCCTTCTTGTGTCCTTCCTCAGCTCTTCATTGGTGTTGAGTTGACTTGATTTTAGTGGGAAACTTCTTCTAGTTGAACTTTTTGTCCTTCTTCATGAAGTGTTTGAAATGCCTGGTCAGAAGGGCCATCTGCTCTTAAGAATCGCAACTTGTTGATTCATTGGAAGAATCATCTTTCAGGACAATGGCTTTGCCCTCTCTTTCCTTGCCTTTACTCCTTTTGGAGTCATCGGTATATTTCTTCAGGCTCATTTCCTAAGTCAGTAAAGTGCCTATCAGCTCATCATAGCGGTAGATCTAAAGATCACGAGCCTCCTCGATCACACTCTTCTTGGCATCCCACTCTAAGGTAACAGTTGTGAGCATCGGATTTTTACACCCAACTTGCGAGTTCGATGATGAAGTTGTAATTTATTTTCCTTTGCTAGTCTTCCACTTTGATAGGTTTTCGGAGGTCCTCGGGAGGAGTGTTCCCTGTTTCTTACGAATCTCAAATATTTTCTAGGTCACCTCATTGGTAAATAAGTCCAATTGGAACCAAAATCAGACCTGATACCCAACATGGAAACCGATGTTACTAACATCAGTATCGATATCATCTTTATAGATAGACCAAAAACGCAATTTTTGCATTAGTTGGGTAAAAAAGACCCAACTTTAACCCATAATTAAAGGAAGAAAAAAGGGAGAAAAGACAAAAAAGATAGGTGAGCTAACTTGGACTTTTTGGATTGAAGGGAGCCCATAAGGGCTTAATTAATTTCAAAGTGAAGGGGGGGGGGAGCACGTAATGAAAAAGAGAAGAGGAGGAAAAACATAAAAAAAAAAAGCAAAAGAAAAGAGAGAGCACACAACATAAGCAAAAAAACCAAGTATAGAGCTCTCATAAAACAAAAACCGAAAATTCGAAAAGTTAGTGTTTTTCAAGTGTTTTGAATCCTAAATCTAGGGGAAGAAGGACTCCTACCTCCTCTCTTCCTCTCCTTACAAGCCATATCCCGGAAGCCTAGCCTTCCTGCCAAGAGGAGATCTCTACTCTCCATTTTTGCCAAAAACCGCAAAACCGAGCCAAAGAAACGAGGAGGACTTTCCAGGTACTTTCGTGGACCAAGCAAAGTGGATTCACGGCTATGGGGTAAGCCCCTGAGTTCCTAGAGTTTGTGCTTACATTTATATGCTTTTCTTTTTGAAGTTGCATTTTCTTTTCGGTTACTTTCGGTTATTTCGATTTTTGAACACCAATCTGGGTTTCTGAAATTGCGATATAATTCCAAATCTGTTTGAGTATTTTGTTTACATAAACATATTCTACACATCTGGAGCTTTCTAGAATGATAAAGATTGCTTAAAATGGACAAGTATATCAAAAGTTATGAATTTTCAAAGTTTTGTACAAATTTATTTCAGTTTCCTGGGAAGAATGTTACTGTTTTCAGTTCTGGGTTTGATGAAGATTTTTATTGCTATTTTTATTAGATTCCTTAGATCATGAGGTTTCTGGAATGATAAAGATCACTTAAAACGGATAAGTATAAATAAAGTTGTGATTTTTCGAAGTTACTTAAAATTACGGTTCACGATTTTGGACATCGTGAACTGTTTGATATTTTTCGGTGTAAAGCTGTCTTCAAAAAATGATTTTGTCACTTTCAGTATATTAAAAACATCTTGAGATTTCCAAAATGATGATAATCGTTGAATCTGATAACCGTAGTGAAAGTTATGATCGTTTGAATTTTCGGATTTTTTTGTTGCGGTTTCTACTGTTTTTTTGTATTTGTGTTTTCTACAGGCCTGAAGACGTAACATCAGTACCGATATTAGCAACATCAGTACAGACATTACCAAATTTCAATAACATCGGTACCGACGTTACAAGTTTGACGTTGACATTACCTCTTTTTTTTTCTCAAAATACAAGTTTGCATATTATGTATTAATTATGTTTAATTAACAAAAATAATTTGTTTACATGAACATATCAAGACTAATATAATAATTTTATATTAATCTTTTGGATATGTTCCAAGAGAAAATTTAACACCGCTTTCCTCTTAACCGGGATAAAATTATTACCGTATTTGAATTTCCTCGGAATATACACAAAAGATAACGATTATGTTCATGGGCCTAGAATTATTTGTTGTTTCCATTTATTTGTAAATAATTAAAATTAATTTAGGAAACCCCATGAAAGGAATAAAAAATATTCCCGGATAACAGTCCTCACTACTTTGCCATGCCGTCATTTCCACTAATAAAATTGACCAACATACATGTGAATAAAAATGAACCAACCATTTTTTAAATTAACAACTTTAAATCGTCGATATTTTAACTGGGCCTCACGGGCCTTCTCAAAATCAAATCGAACATATGTGTCATATCTCTTGCTAACCTTTGTGGATGCAGGTTAGATGTATATCTAAGATTTTATTTTCCTTTGTTATCGCATTTATTTTAATAAAAAATTATGTATTTGTTAGATCGGTTGTATAATAGGATATTGATGTATTCATTCCCCTAGATCTCATGTATTTAGGTAATTTGTAAAACCCCCAAACCAGTGATGTAATTAATCACCTCGTAGAATGGGCGCATTTAATTCCCTACGTGTTTACTTTCCGCAATTTACTTACCGTTTTATGCATGTGCGATAAACTATAAACTGAAAATATCTAGTTTAGTTCGAATATTATAAATGTGGTTTCTCTCACAGTGTAATTTAACTCAAATGATGACGAAATAGATAACTCATCCCGGACCCGAATCTCTATTTTATGGTATGGATTAGGCAAACGGATCTAAGCTATACCAACTCTCCCCGGAAGAGCTGATCCGAGTGGCGACTCTATAACATAGACTAGAGGTCCCGATCTCGAGTCTTTTGAATTTGCAACGCATTTTCAAGTAAACCACGGTTTCCTCCTCCGGAAACCTCTTTTCCAAAGTGCTCCAATGCACATGTTTTCGAAAACCCGATGGCCCATCTCACGGGGCCGGCGCCTCGCGGCGTCCGTGCAGGCTGCCGAAACGTCGTCCGCTCACATTGGCGACTCCGCTAGGGATATCTTTTTTATAAACTTAAAAGTTTAAAAGATTTTTGGATAAGTATTGAAAAGTCATCAAATGAGTTAACCCACATTTAAAATATCGAACAAAGCATATGCATTAGACGGGTTAGCCATTAAGGTTAGGATGCCCTATTTTACCGAGAAGCTTGCGAAAGTATACTTCGTGACCCCCTGGTGATCGAAGGAACTTAGCAAGTGGATCACTTGTTGCCATACCACATGGACTCTATTGAAAAAAGGGGAAAAGTGTATCATAGTGTAACAAGAACCTTCTACATCAACAAACCATTGACCAAGCTCATATAAGGAAACCGTAAACACTTTCCCTAGGTTTACCAAAACAAATGCATCTTTTTGTGCAGGTTCGCTCCTTAATACTTCACTGTATTAAGATGATCCAAACCTAGATTTAGGAGCCTAAAACTTATACGCGGGAGACATAAGGTTGGAAGTGATACTTTGTGTGCTACGTGCTATGTGTTCATCACATTACCATGTTTATTTCACATGAAAAATTATGCTAACCCACAATTCGTTATGCAAACACAAATTATACATACACTTGTCATTACCAAACCTAGATTTAGAGAGACATGATGAGATGGCGTGACCTAAGATTAGGATCACCCCCGATTGTGCTATCACACTTAGACCTCTTAGAATTACAAATTTCCAAACTTTAGGGTACAGCACATCATTTTACCCTAACATGAACCTAGATTTAGGAGACACGCGGTTAGACATAAGATTAGGGTCACCCACATTTGTTTTTTCACACACGAATCCCTTGGAACACCTCACTCCTGAAAAACATAAGGTATAACACATTGTTTTACCCAAACGTGAACTCATTAAGATCGATCCATAGCCCTCAGAGTTAAAAGTGTATTGTCACTTGGATGATACATGACCATTTGTCATTTGACGGTTTGTTTCAAAAGGATTGGCAAACTTACCACCTTTCTTGCCAAAATAGCATCCTCTTACTTAGTGCCTTATAGGGTATAACACCTTGTTTTACCCGAATTCAGACTCATCGAGAGTAATCCTTGGCGATGAACTCTCAAAATTCAAAAGTGTATTGTTACTTGGATAATACATGACCTTTTATCATTTTCGGTTCGTTTGTTTCAAATGGATTGGCAAACTTACCACTTTTATTTTACCAAAATGGCATTCCCTTTACTCATTGCCACCTGGACAGTATAGTAGACCTTAGTTACGGTTAGTTTATTTCAGCTGGATTGGCAAACACACCACTTGTTAATACGCAACTCCTTTGTCACTATTTTTAGTTCGTTTGCTTCAACTGGGTTGGAAAACTTATCACCTTTATTTTGCCAAAATGGCATTCCCTTTGCTTATTTCTGCCTGGGTAGTATAGTAAACCTTAGTTATGGTTAGTTTGTTTCAACTGGATTGACAAACACACCCTCGCATCCCTAGGATGAGACCCTAAAACGACTTAGAATTGCTTATCACTACTTGAGGGATAGGCACACTTCACCGATCTATTTCAAAAGGATTGACAAACCCCTATCTACCTTCAGTAATAAATTTTTACTCATCATAGCATACTAACCTTTGTATTACAACCATTTCATAAGCATTACATGCACTAGTCCATAGTCTGTCGAGCACGCATCCCATTTTTGACGGTAATGGTTATGTTTTCTTCAGTTAAATCTTGGAGTAGGTCAGCTCGTCAACTCATTCAAATCTCTCCCATTGTGGTTCAACGGGAAGATTCATTCATAGAGGGCCTCCCACATACGGATTCGAGTGAGGAATCAGGTTCGGGTTGTAGTTCAGGATGAAGATCAGCGTTCAGTTTGTGATAGATCCTTGAAATGGCAGAGCAACAAAATGTGTCAGGGGGAGCTAATCAATAGGATCAGGATAGGCCTGCTCCCCAATCTGGAATTGGCCAAGATATAGCCAATGCTCTTAGTACAATTCTCTATAGCGACCAGTTTGCTTAGGTTATACAATTCCATTCTCGCCCTAGACAACCAGAGGGCAGGATGATTGACCAAGAGCTCATTGGGAAACTCCAGGGTCCCGCTACAACCATCCATCCTACGGCTGGGAGACCGGGCTCTGCTCTTCACACCTTCAACACCCAGTTCGATGTAAGCAGTCCATAAGCATTTGGCCAAGCGAGGCCAACCTTTACTCAGCAGTAGTTCCCATTTCAATCAAAATCGACCGGTTTTGGCACCGGCCAGGCATCGGGCAGTAGTGGCCATGTAGCGGGAGTAGTAGACCAGTTGATCGTGGGACCGTCAACTCAACTCAAGCATCCGAGTTACCATCAGGGATTTCAGCAGTTTGCAACCGCAATAAGGCCATAAGGACCATTGCCAGGTTTCGTCCCCACGGTACCAACCTTTTATCCTCAGTCTGGAGTTGTCCCTACCTTTCAGACTCCGTCTTTTGGGTATGGCACAGCAATGCAGCATCTGGGTCAATTCTCAGCATAACCAAACCTAGCACTTCCTCCAAGGGGTCCCATTCATCCTCAAGGTCTTTATAGTTCGTACGTCTTCCAAGCTAGGCCGAAAATGGGATATTCAACTTCTCAGCCCAATATGGAGGAATTGTGGCATGAGTTCCTACCACCCGTGGTGGGCACATTACCCAAGGGTAGACAGGTGCGATCCCAACACAATTGATGGTCAGAGACGATGACACACTACCACCAACTTTTGCTATACCCCAGTTCGAAAAATACATGGGCAATACTAATCCTCAAGCACACATTACCCATTATCAGAACGTGATGAGGGCCTTCAGAATAAGTGATCACATTGTGGCCAAATTATTCATCATTACACTGGGGACCCTTGTAAATAAATGGTATAGCCATCTACCAGTGGACGTAGCTTATGATTGGGGACGTCTGTCCCAAGCAATGGTAGATCACTATGGCTTCAACACCTTGATAATCACTTATATGCAGAATCTAGAAGTAGTAAGGTAGAAGTAGGGGGAAAGTTTCAAGCCTTATTTTGAACGTTGGATGGCCACATAAGTCAGATTGCAGTCTCGATTGAGTCTACCAGAAATGATCACCACACTTCTTGATGGCACGCTGCCATCTTATCGTAAAAGGTTGGGATCGGAAACCTTCTATAATTATCAGGAGGTGTTTGTTCGGGTAGAGAAAATAAAGTGTTAAGATACTATAGAAGGAATTGAGGAGCAACCTACCAGCAAGACGTGGACCAGGAGAAATGACTCAAGGTCATCATCCTCTAAGGGAAAGTAAGCTGCAGTCCAGCTAATCCAATCTGAGCCTATTACGGCTATAAGATTATCAAAGGAGGAGTACCATAGAATCTCTCCATATGAGGCCAACCTTGGCTTCCTTTTCTCTAAGCTGCGAGAGTTAAAGCAGCTGAACAATCTAATGACCTGGTCACCACCTAACCGGGAAGACAGGCCAAAATTCTGCAATTACCATGTTACCGTGGGCCACCACACAAATAACTGCCAAGACCTTCTGAAAGCCATCCAAAAACTGGTTAATGATGGACTGGTGGCAGAACCAAAGTTGAAGCTGAGTAAGAGGACCAACCCGCTCTCACAATTCAATAGGGTAGTAAGTATGATTAATTCCGGCCTAGAGGAAGAGCAGGTTCTGAGACGCATGGGGGATGTGTTTGATGAATTCGTGATGGTCATAGAAACTAGGATGGATGGGATCCCTTCAAATCAAGTCCTAGACATGCTTGCTCAATCAACCCCCAGGGAGAGTTCTATGGGATCGGCCTTGATATCTGCTGAGAGTATAATAGAAGATTATGACATGTTCGAGTTTGTGTATGTTACAGATGGAGTGAAGGAAGAGGTCGAAGAACCAGAAGTTAAGTAGCAGGCTAAGCCCATCGACCTAGATGGCTATGTTTTGAAATCCTGAAGGCGAGGAAATAAAGATGGTACCCGTCCTACCGAGGGTGAGGAGATTTTATATGGCAAGGGCCCTATCAACCTAGACTCCTACCAAGTGAAGAGGAAGTATGAACAACATCAATACCCTTGGAAAACACCCACTGAGACAAGGGTGATAAAAGATGGAATTCTGAGGGTGACCTGCAGTGGTAGAATCTTTAGGAATAACCCAATTCAGCTTGGGAACTCCTTGACCGAAGAAATTATGAGGGATAACACGGAGCCACCTCTACCGCCCATGGTAAATGAAGATGAACTGGAAGTAGACCCCCTGGTCAATCAACTTAAGAGCACTCAGGCCAAGTATAGCATATGGAAACTTTTGCATTTCTCCGAGGCACATCGCCGAGGGTTTGTGTAGAAGCTGATGGAGATAAAAGCGACGCTGACTACTTCGATGATCGAGATGTGCTTAGTAATAGGGGATGGGATACCCTTGAGGAAAATTCCGGCCATCACTTTTGACGGGTCAGACCTGCTACCGGAATAATGAAATCACAATAAGTCCCTCTTCATCAAGGTCAATATCTTTGACAGATCCATCCCCTGAGTCATGGTGGATGACGGTTCAGCTCTAAACTTGTGCCTGCTAAAGGTGCAACCTCACCTGGGTTTGAATGAAGCTATGCTAGAAAGGTCGGATACAGTTATCCAGGCCTATGATAACTCCAAGCGAGGAGTGATTGGATCATTCACTACAACTGTGATGGTGAATGAGGTAAAATCCGAGGTGAAGTTCACAGTGTTGGACATACCAGCCTCGTACTCCTTATTACTGGGAAGACCTTGGATCCATGCCCTCAACGCAGTTCTCTCTACACTCCATCAAAAGATAAAGCTAATTTACCAAGGGAAGCCAGTTACTATAAAGGCGGATGAGGAGTCTATGATGGCTGCAGCAGCCTTCGTGGAGTAAGGCCCAAGAGTGGCCATGATTGGCCAACAAGAAGAGTAAAAGAAGATCCCCATGGTATGCCAATATTTCTCAGCAAGCTTGAAGAAGATCATGAAGAAGCAGGGATTTGTCCTTGGGAAAGGACTCGGCAAATATCACCAGGGGATGATAGAAGCTATCGATCCTCTCTTGCTGACCCCTAGAGCTGGATTGGAACTTACTCCCAAGCACAAAATATACAAACACAAGTGGCCATCCTTTTGCAACATGGTTAGTGTGTGTACCATTGAAGGGGAAAGACAATATCTGGGGGATAGTGAACCGGTACTAGTAGATGGAGAGTCTGTGCCTGGATTTGAGATCTTCAAGCATGTGTTCGATTTCTCAAAGGAGTGTATGCTAGCTCCAATCATTGAGTCTGTGGATGGCTCTGGATGCTTTGAAGAGGTTGATGCGGAAGGGAGAGTGCAAGCTATTTCCCCAAAAGCGGTTGTTGCAGTAGCCAAGGCCAAAGGGAAGTCTAAGATGTTCATTCAAGACAAACCTGAACCCATGAAAGATGAAGTCCAGGATGCCATCGAGGCCATCACCAAGGCCCTTGCAATTCTGATGAAGAAAAAGGATGGGAGTGCCAAGGAGCAGCTAGCCGCAGTCGTAGAGGTCCTCACCAATGCCGCCACTATGGAGGAGGAGGCAAGACTTGTTGAGGCCACACCCGAAGAGCCTGCCGCTGTGATGAATGAAGACCCTCTGCTTGTGGAGGAGAATGATGCTACAAATGTAATCTTTAATATCGCGAATAATTTTTATGTCAATAACTCTGCTTATAAGGCATTTCATTTAATGAATCAGAACTTTGCTTACTTGTGTGATGTTTCGCCAGATGGAAGCATGCATTTTCATGATCATTCACATAATGTTTTCAGCATAACTGATACTTCATTGCATGAAATCAATTTAAGTACAGATGAATCACCTAAAATGGTGATGATTTCGAGTGATATGACTCCTGAGGAAGAGCGAGAGATAATAAATGTACTTATAAAACACGTGGTAGCGTTCTCTTGGTCATACAAAGACATGCCAGGTGTCCACAGAGAGATCGCCAAACACAGAATTTCAACTGACCGGCACATTAAGCTGGTCAAATAAAAGCTTCGGAGGCTGCGACCTGAAAGGGTCAAGAAAGTAAAAGTTGAGGTAGCTAAACAGATAGAAGCTAAGTTTCTAGAAGTGGTAGAGTACCCCACATGGCTTTCCAACATTGTACAAGTTGCAAAAAAGGATGGAAAGGTCCGGGTGTGTAGATTTCAGAGATTTAAATAAAGCCTCGCCAAAAGATGACTTCCCTCTACCTCATATCGACATCCTAGTCGATAGTGCTGCTTGGGCCACTATGTACTCGTTCATGGATGGCTTCTCAGGGTACAACCAGATCCTCATGGCTATCAAAGACAAGATCAAAACTTCCTTCATCACTGAATGGGGGGTGTACTGCTACAAGGTTATGCCTTTTGGATTGAAAAACACTAGGGCAACCTACTAAAGAGCTGTAACAGCCCTACTACATGACTTAATCCACAAGGAGGTAGAAGTGTATGTGGACGATATGCTAGTCAAATCCAACACTCACGAAGAGCATCCAGCAGTCCTCGATCAGTTTCTTACATGGATCGAGAAGAACATCTGAACCCGAAGAAGTGTGTATTTGGAGTCACCTTAGGAAAGCTACTAGGGCATATAGTGAGTCAAAGGGGAATAGAAATGGACCCTGACAAGAGCTGAGCCATTAGGGAGATGCCAGTACCGATAACATAGAAGGAAGTACGATCATTCTTGGGATCACTACAGTATGTTAGCAAGTTCATCGCTTGCTTAACCACCATCTACAAACCAAACTTTAAGTTGCTACGAAAATAATAACCGATGGTTTTGAATGACCAGTGTTAAATCGCATTCGACAAGATCAAGAAATACCTAATCAAACCACCTGTCTTGAAGCTTCCCACTCCAGGATTCCCTCTTATTCTCTACTTGGTAATTGAAGAGTCCTCTATTGGAGCCTTACTAGTGCAAGAGGATGATAGCAAGAAGGAGCACGCGATATACTACTTGAGCAAGAAATTGCTAGAGTATGAAACCCGTTACACCATGGTGGAGAAGATTTGCACAACAATGGTATGGCTGACTAAGAAGCTACGTCACTACTTCCAATCCTATCGAATCCAGGCTGTGGCTAAGGTCGACCCCATGAGGTATTTGTGCCAATCTCCCACATTGGTAGGCAAGCTTTCCCGGAGGCTGTTACTCCTCTCTGAATTCGACATTGAGTATAGCATGAAGAAAGTCATCAAAGGTCGAGCAGTGGCGGAATTCTTGGCTAATCATGCAATAGACTCCGATTATGTGGAAAACTTAGAGTTCCCAGATGAATAGTTATCTTTGGTGGAAGAAGTCAAAAGAGAGTGGTCCATGTATTTCGATGGCGTTATAAACCACAAAGGGGTAGGCTTGGGAGTGGTTTTAATTACACCCCAAAACGAAGTCATCCCATTATCCAAAAGCTTGGAATTCCCAATCACAAATAATGGGGAAAAATACGAAGCGTGCCTGTTCGGTCTGGAAGCATTGAGTGATGTGAAAGCTAAGGAAGTCTCTGTCATTGGAGATTCAGCTCTAGTGATTCGATAGGTAACCGCTGATTGGGAGATTAAGGAAGAGTCACTACGTCCCTACTTGGAAGCGATCTAGGTAATCTCTGCTAAGTTCGATAAGTGTGTATTTCTCCATGTTTTACGGGAAGATACTCTAGCCTCTATGTGGGAAGGGCTCCAGACCCAGCCCATCAAGCTATTAATGCTGTAATCCGCTTTAGAGCCTTACTATTGCTGTACAGTGACAATCGACACAAATCCTGATTCCGATTGGTAGTACTTAGACATTATCCATTTTTTGAGAGATGGGATCTACCCTGAAGGGGCTACGGACTCATAACGTACTTCTTTTCACCGCTTAGCCATAAAATTTTGACTTTTGGAGGGTGAACTATTCTGACGCACTCCAGAGGGTTTATTACTTTGCTGCTTGAATGAGAAGGACACTCAACTCATCATCGGACGATTACATGCGGGTGATTACAAACCACACATGAACAGGGTTGCTTTGGCTAAAAAGATCCAACGTCAAGGGTATTATTAGACCACTATGGTCGCAGACTGCATTGCAGAAGTTAACAAATGCCACGAATGCCAAATCTATGGGGACAATAGTCATCTACCTCCCTCGGATCTCCATAATTTATCTACTCCTTGGCCATTCTCGGCATGGGGGATCGATATAATTGGAGAGATTCACCCTTCCTCTATTAATGGCCACAACTTCATCATAGTGGTAGTCGATTACTTTTTTCAGTGGGTGGAAGTCAAATCCTACTCCAATATCACCACCAAGAAAATGGTCAAGTTCATAGAAACGCACATCTTCACTCGGTATGGGATCCCCCATCACATCATCTCAGATAATGGAGTCCAATTTCAAGGGGTAACAATAAAGCTCATTGAGAAATACAGTATGGAGCATCACCGCTCTTCATTGTATAGACCATAAGCCAATGGGGCAGTTGAGGTAGCCAACAAATCCATGAAGAAGATCCTGAGTAAGATGGTGACTACTTACCGAGAATAGGCAGATAAGTTACCTTTCATAGTCTGGGGTTATAGAACGAGCATTCGAACCCCCACAAATCAAACTCTGTTCTCACTCGTATATAGAATGGAAGTAGTCTTGCTGGTAGAAACAGAGGTGGGATCTTTAGGGATAGCATTGGAAGCCAAGTTAGGAGATTCAGAATGGGTTAGAGCTAGATTTAAACAGCTTAACATGATTGATGAGCGTCACCTTAAAGCCTTAGATCATCTGAAGATGTATCACCAACGGATGGTTAGACCATACAACAACAAAGTTAAGCACTAGAGTCAACCCTTGAAGGTAGGAGATTTGGTATTGAAGTAATTAAAACCTTCGAATGTGGAAGTCAGATGAAAGTTTAGGCCTAACTAGGAAGGCCCATTCGTAGTCAAGAAAGTGCTGAGTAAAGGAGTAGTCAAGATTATGGACATGGATGACAACGAATTCATCAACCCCATTAATCAAGACAGGCTTAAGCACTACCACGTTTAGGAAAAGAAATAAATCCAGAGAAGTAGTACAAACCAAAAAATATATGTGTAATTAAGCCCGTCAACTAACACTCAGTTGGTTTTCACAAAATAAGATAGTCCGCTGAATTGAAAACCCGAAAGGGCGATTCAGGCAAAACTTAGGACAATGAGTGATGAATAAATTCATTAGTTAAAAAACCTGAGAGGGCTAACTAATAATAGGAGTCAGGTCATTGGAAACATTTGTACTTCAATTTGTCTCATCAATAAAGATATCATTTCTTGTTGAAAAATGTTTATGTGTATGTTCAGGGAAATGCATGAATGCCAATGGCTGAAACATCACAAGTAAACAACAAACATTTTACGATATAACTAGTTCAATAATTTGTAATTAGAAAAGAAAAGATGAAAAAATCTGATAGAGTCATACCACACTGGTATGTCCTAAGCAAAAGTTGATTAGTTTTCTTCTTTTACTAAAATAGCATCATTCTTGACAATTCATCAAACCGGCTCTATCTATGACCATAAGGGCTCAGCCCGTCTTCCTCCCTTAACCACTCGTGCGTCACCCAAGTATAATGCCTATGGTCTATCAGAGACCTAATCGCTCCTAACCATTCGTGATAGAACCTGCCAGTATCTGCAATCTCGATTACCCCGTAATCAAGATGAGCAAATCGACTGTGCTGAATCCATAAGATTAGTAACCTGTCTAGCCAAGAATGATGCCACTCTGAAACCTGGAAGGATCATATGTCACGTGGTATCCTTTGGCATCTCCCGTATTGCCTACAGATATGGCTAGGTGAGTAGAAGGTGGAATGATACAAGCTTATCAACAGAATCCCATCTTCATACATAAAGACTTCAACATGAGTGATTGCCCACCAGGGGCAAAGCCAGTGAATCTTGTCATTAGAAAGCGTGCCAAATATCTGAATCCAATTCTCCTCAGTCATCCAGGAGTGTCCCTCAGTGGTCAACCCTCCCCTGTTGTATGCAATGGATGAGTAACTGGAAGAATTTCCCCATGGATCGCCAATCAGAGAAATTTTCTCCTATAGCCAAACCTGAATTAAAACCCTATTTAGCAAATCAAAAAATGAGGAAATCAATAAGTGGTCATTACTGGCCTACCTCAAGAAGCGTAAATCGGTCATTAATCAAATCAAGGCAAGAGATAGTGGCATCCATGCTAATAAAATTCTTCGCCAGCGCCAGTGCAGATGGAGAATTACCCCGATGAAGGGGATTGATAAAGGACATTAGCCGGAACGGAGCAACATGACCAACTCTGCAGCCCTAACCAAAGATGAATTCATGGGACGAAATGCAAGATATCGAAGGCCCCATAAACCAAACCTCTCAAGTTTCTCCCAGTCAAGGTTCTTCAGTATGTACAAGAAAGCTCGAAGTTGTTGATTGTGGGAGACCATTTGAAGAAAAGTAGCGTTTTGATGAAAAATTAGTTTTCAGAACAATTTTTAACGAAGAAATTTACAGGGATATTCCTCCAAGTGATAGAAAATGCAAAGTCGATAAAATTATGGTAAATAAATCCAATACAATTCAATGAAATATTCGGAAGGGTCAAAAAAATTGTGCAAAAGGCGTCAGCAGCCAAAATCAGTTTAGATTCATCCCTACATAAATCAACTGAAATCAAAAGCTAAACAGAAGAGGAGGCCTCGTCATCCTCATCATCTATCCTGAAAATACGGCTGTCTACCTCCACATCCCTACTCCCTGACCTACCCCAGTGCATACTCGATTGAGAAGAAGTCCCCTGGTGCATCCTAGATTGGCTCCCACTTAACATCGCTAGACAAACAACCCTCTGAGCCTGAGCCAGCTGTCTCTCCAAGTCCCCTATCCTCAGAGCTTGATCTCTCACATGACCCTTAAGGTTCTGGATAGCAGTTTGGAAATTCAGGAGATCTTGGTGTTCATTGGAGATCAAGACCTGCAATGGAGAGCATGCCTCATAACATAAACATTCAAGAAAATGTCAACATATGATAAAAAAAGCATGCACAATCATCTCACATGCATGCATAAATTTAATGATATTCTAAATAGGATTACCTCAACTGCCCAGTTCTGCGCAATGATCATGTTACGTGCAGACATGTAGCTGTGGACACATAGCCCAACATCAGCCTGAGGAACCTGCCATTTGAGAACCAATATCAAAATCATCATCTCCTCCTCGGAACTGTATGTGCATGGCATTATATACCTCCAACACTTCAGATAAATGTCTTCCAAGCGATCTTCACCAACACACTTCAGAATCAATGACTCATCTAGACTTTCCTCAAGCTTTAAACTCAAGTTTGATTCAACGAACCCATGGTCATCGCTCGGAGGAAGTCATCCATGGAATGCCTAATGAAATGAATCCTGGGGGTACTCATGCACTAGCATAAGAAGGTATCAACTTAGAAACCTCCGAAAGGCCCCTCATGCAATGAAGCTTCTACTATTGGCCGAGCCCAATACTCCAAAGCCAACAATGCCTGCAACAATAAACATACATCGTGTGATAGATATTGTTCATGCATAAAGTCATTCATACATACATACATACATACGCATCATGTCACTTACAGGTTAAGGCGATGCTAAACCAATGCAATGCCATTTCAACGAGAAAAACGCTCCACCTCCACATAAGAAAACTACAAGTATCAAGAAGATGTCGAAGTAGCACATCATCAAAATTGAGAATAACAATGGCCCAACTCAAGTCATTTCAAATTTCATCAAATTCAAGCCTACCTAAGCCTTTTTCAAGTAGCATTACAAAATCCTCCCAAAACAACGAAGCGGCCATTGGGACATTCCAAAATCTCAAACTTAAATTTCTTTGCCTATCATGGGCCTAAAGAAAATTTCTCAGAACCCTCATGTTTTAATTCTTGACTGAAGGGGTAAAAATTTTTGCTCTTAGCAATCTCAATCAAAGAATTAAAACATATGCTATAAGTATCTACTAATAAAATCTCTCATTCTCGCAGGTACCCCTTCAACTAACAAGGGGCATCGAATTCAGACTGCAATGATTAACCATCCCACAACGGATTTCAACGAAGATTCACAATAGTCAACACATCATCAAAGGCATAGAGCACACGGCTTTCATCCTTTCCCTAGCAATTCTAAAGGTCACAGTCAACCCATGGTCAACTCACAAGGGGCATCCACCGTAGAGTTTCCACAGTCCGCATACCCTCTTGGAATTTCTACAATCCAAATCTTTTTCTGACTTTTTACAATCACCGGACTTTCTACAATCTGCATTCCTTTTGTAGACTTTTTACAATCAATGAACTTTCTACAGTTCGTAATCTTCTGAATTTTTACAGTCGGTGAACTATCTACATCGCAATTCCTTCCGGCTTTCTATAGCCAGCGAACTTTCTACAGTTCGTAGTTCTCTGACTTTTTACAATCGACGGACTTTTTGCAATCCTCTTTCCTTTCGGTTTTCTACAACCAGTGAACTTTTTACTATTCATAATTCTCTGATTTTTTTCAGTCACTAGACTTTCTACAGTCTGCATTCTTTTTGTAGATTTTTTACAGTCAACTGAACTTTCTACGATTCACCCCTCCCTGACTTTTTACAATCAAACCAAACTTCTTTACAGTTCACCATTCGAACTTCATATAGTTCACCATTTCTGGCTTCTTACAATCAAATGAACTTCCTATAATTCACCATTTTACACCTTGTCTCGGCCTTTTACGATCAACGGATTTCCTACGGTCCACATCATCAGTAGGCTTCTCATAACCTGCACACAGGACTCTCAACTAGGAGAATAGAGGTGCTCGGTCAATGTTCTCTCCCCAACGGTTCTGACGGTATTAACCAGTCGAAGGTCAACCTCCATGGGGGCAGTCATTACTAACTAGGCAATTCACCACGGGGCATCAAGAAACTAATCCCTGAAGGACGCACCAAGAAGAAAGCTTCCAGCCATCATCCTGAAGGAAGTGCAAACCACGACCGAGTAGTTATTGTCTCTAAACCTCACTGCTCTTTCAATCATAGACCATACTGATCTCATATTAGTAGTGATCCTACGAGGGGCAGCCTATGAGCATGGGATTTTTACGCCCGACTCGTGAGTTCGATGATGAAGCTGTAATTTACTTTCCTTTGCTAGTCTTCCACTTTGACAGGGTTTCGAAGGTCCTCGGGAGGAGCGTTCCTTGTTTCTTACGAATCTTAAATATTTTCTAGGTCACCTCATCGGTAAATAAGTCCAATTGGAACCAAAATCAGACTAGATATCCAACATGGACATCGATGTTACTAACATCGATATTGATATTATCTTTACAGATAGAACAAAAATGCAGTTTCTGCATTAGTTGGGTCAAAAAGACCCAACTTTAACCCATAATTAAAGGAAGAAAAAAGGGAGAAAGGACAAAAAATATAGGTGAGCTAACTTGGACCTTTTGGATTGAAGGGAGCCTATAAGGGCTTAATTAATTTCAAAGTGAAGGGGGGGGGGGGGGGAGCACGTAATGAAAAAGAGAAGAGGAGGAAAAACATAAAAAAAAAAAAGCAAAAGAAAAGAGAGAGCAAACAACATAAGAAAAAAAACCAAGTATAGCGCTCTCACAAAACAAAAATCGAAAATTCGAAAGTTAGTGTTTTTCAAGTGTTTTGAAGCCTAAATCTAGGGGAAGAAGGACTCCTACCTCCTCTCTTCCTCTCCTTACAAGCCATATCCCGGAAGCCTAGCCTTCCCGCCAAGAGGAGATCTCTACTCTCCATTTTCGCCAAAAACTGCAAAACCGAGTCAAAGAAACGAGGAGGACTTTCCGGGTACTTTCGTGGACCAAGCAAAGTGGATTCACGGCTATAGGGTAAGCCTCTGAGTTCCTAGAGTTTGTGCTTACATTTATATGCTTTTATTTTTGAAGTTGCGTTTTCTTTTCGGTTATTTTCGGTTATTTCTGTTTTTGAACACAAATCTGTGTTTCGGTAATTGCGACATGATTCCAAATCCTTTTGAGTATTTTGTTTACATAAAAATATTCTACACATCTTGAGCTTTCCGGAATGATAAAGATCGCTTGAAACGGATAAGTATATCAAAAGTTATGAATTTTTAAATTTTTGTACAAATTTATTTCGGTTTCCTGGGCAGAATGTTACTTTTTTCAGTTCTGGGTTTGACAAATATTTTTGTTTCATTATTAGTTATTTTTATTATATTCCTTAGATCATGAGGTTTCCGGAATGATAAAAATCACTTAAAACGGATAAGTATAAATAAAGTTATGATTTTTCGAAGTTACTTAAAATTACGATTCACTATTTTGGACAACGTGTACTGTTTGATATTTTTCGGTATAAAGCTGTCTTCAAAATGTGATTTTGTCACTTCAGTATGTTAAACACATCTTGAGCTTTCCAAAATTATTAGAATCATTTGAAACCGATAACCGTAGTGAAAGTTATGATCGTTTGAATCTGATAAACGTTACCAAATTTCAATAACATCGGTACCAACGTTACATGTTTGACTTTGACATTACCTCTTTTTTTTTCTCAAAATACAAGTTTTTATATTATGTATTAATTATGTGTTAATTAACAAAAATCATTTGTTTACATGAACATATCAGGATTAATATAATAATTTTATATTAATCTTTTGGATATATTCCGAGAGAAAGGTTTCCTCTTAATCGGGATAAAATTATTACCGTATTTGAATTTCCTCGGAATATACATAAAAGATAATGATTATGTTCATGGGCCTAGAATTATTTGTTGTTTCCATTTATTTGTAAATAATTAAAATTAATTTAGGAAACCAACATGAAGGGAATAAAAAGTATTCGTGGATAACAATCCTCACTACTTTGCCATGCGGTCATTTTCACTAATAAAATTGACCAACATACATGTGAATAAAAATGAACCAACCACTTTTTAAATTAACAACTTTAAATCGTCGATATTTTAACTGGGCCACATAGGTCTTCTCAAAATCAAATTGAACATATGTGCCATATCTCGTGCTAACCTTTGTGGATGCAGGTTAGATGTATGTCTAAGATTTTGTATTCCTTCATGTATCGCATTTATTTTAATAAAAAATTATTTATTTGTTAGATCGGTTGTATAATAGGATATTGATGTATTCATTCCCCTAGATCTCATGTATTTAGGCAATTTGTAAAACCCCCAAACCAGTGATGTAATTAATCACCCCGTAGAATAGGCCCATTTAATTTTCTACGTATTTACTTTCCGCAATTTACTTACCGTTTTATGCATGTGCGTAAACTATAATCTAAAAATATCTAGTTTAGTTCGAATTTTATAAATGTGGTTTCTCTCGCAGTGTAATTTAACTCAAATGAAAACGAAATAGATAACTCATCCCGGACCCGAATCTCTATTTTATGGTATGGATTAGGCAAACGGATCTAAGCTGTACCAACTCTCCCCGAAAGAGATGATTCCGATCTCGAGTCTTTTGAATTTGCAACTCATTTTCAAGTAAACCATGGTTTCCTCCTCGGGAAACCTCTTTTCCAACGTGCTCCCATGCGCATGTTTTTGAAAACCCCATGCCTAATCTCACGGGGCTGGCGCCTCGCGGAATCCTCGCGGGTTCGCCAAAACATCGTTCACTCACAACAATGTAGAGAATTTTCTTCACCTGATCCTCATTAGTGAATTCCTTACCAAGCCTCTTCAATTCATGAAAGATGTTAATGAACCTGGTATTCATGGCCTGAATACCCTCGCTGGCGCCCATCTAGAACATCTCATACTCTCTGAGAATGAGGTTAATCTTGGACTCCTTCACCTTGTTAGTCCCCTCATAGGTAATCTCCAGCTTCTTCCAGATTTCATGTGCTGTCTCGCAGCCCGAGACCTTGTTAAATTCAATAAGATCTAGTGGATAGTGAAAGTAGTTGATCGTTGCAGCAATCTCTTTGAGAAGCCTCAAGTCAGCATCATCATAATCTTCTAGATCTACTGGAACACTTTACCCATTCCTAACTATTGTAGGAATTCACTAGCCAATCATAATAGGGAGCCATGCTTGCATGCTTTGAGATTGAATAAAATTTTTCATGTGATTTTTCCAAAATGTGTAGTGATTACCATCGAATAGCAGTGGCCTGGTTACATACATTCCCTCCTTTAGGAGCACTGTCTGTCTTGAGCCGTAACTGAAACTGTTGTAAGCCATTTATAGATCTTTAAGTCAAAGATGATTAGTCTATAAGTTGAGCACTACTCTGATACCACTTGTTGGTCCTAAACAGCTTAATTAAATAGTAGAGGGGGGGATGAATTTAGTAATTGGTTACTTTTTGGATTTTATAAAAATATTTACCATGTTTGGTTTTTAAATGCATGCTTTGTGCTGAGCTGGGTCTAAAAACTATAAACTGCTCAGCTTTACTGGCATAGTTTATCTTCAATCGCTTGTTGAGTATTTTACTCAGCTTGAATTGATTTTGCACGAAAAATGATAAATAACAGAGATAGAATGATTAATGAGAAATATGATAAAGGCACAAGTAAGGTTAGAACTTCAACAGCTTAGATTCTATCTTGGTTCATCCCTTAGCCTACTTCAAGTCCTCGGATTCCTTTCCGAGCTTTAATCCACTAGTGATTTCATTCCTTTCTTAGGTGGAGAAGCCTTTACAGTAGGTAGACTCAATTACAGAAAGTACTTTTCTTTCTAACTACCACTCAATCCACTGTTTGGGTAACCTACCCAAACCGTCACTCAGATTTCTAAAGAATTTGTGAATTGAGGAATTCAACTTATAAATTGTTGAATCCTTTACAATGTTAAATCTTAAGTGCTATTCTCTCTCTCTAATACAAACAAATTTGAAAGTGAGCGTTTGCTGATTGCTTCATTTGGAATTTCTTGAGGTTGTGAGTATTTGAACAGAGTTTCAGATATTGAAGAAATTCAAGTCGATTCACCAAGTTTGAACATATGCTCCAGTCTTTTATTCATAGTTGAAGCTCTTGGAAATAGATGTTGCAAACTTCTCATCTTCATAGCTCTTCAATAGCTCTTCCCTTCAAATCTTTCAAATTTTTCTGTTGGAGACAAATTCCACGACATTTAGAGACAGAGATTTCAAACGTTGAAGCATGAGATTAATCCTTTGTCAAAAACTAGTTTCCTTAAAGCAATCCATTTTGATAGAGAGGTGTGCGAGTTGCAACATGAAATTTTACTATTCGTTGACTTGTTGATGTTGCAGAGTTGCACGGAGACATTGAGAAACGGCTCATGTTTGAGGATTCCTTTTATCTTGGACATTAGTGAGGAATCTCCAACATTTTGTTTGTGAGGATCACTGGAATATCTTCTTTTATTTTAGCACCTTTTCTCCTAAAAAGCATTCTTACAGAAATCGTTAGTAGCACCAGTGTCAAATATTTCTCTAGGTGTCAAAGCTACACAACTTATATATGAAAAACCTAACTCATCACAGCTGAGTTAATATATTATAAACTATGTAATACTCAGCTCAACTCAGCTTTTCTTACTCCAAGCCATAACTTAATTAATTACTCAGTAAACTGAATTGTTTTCCTTTAAACAAACTCAAGTAAACTTCATTAATTAAGAGTATACTTTGTACTCAATTAATTTCACTATCCTAGTCTATTTATTATTTCAAAAACGTTTAAGTACTATGAGGTACTATTAACTTGGGTTTAACATTTTCTAAATTGAGTATCTCACTGGAATTATATATATGCTATTATGTATATGTATATGTTCATTGATAAGACAAAGTCCATGAATACATCATAGTGTGAAAGTGTGAGGACATAGTGGGGATCTATGTGGTGTGAGAATTGCACACACGTGTTACTATTAATCATCTAAATATCCCTAGTCATAGTTTTATTGAGATTGGATATCAATGAAGTGGATAGACAAGCATTTGTAGGCTTACTCCTTGGATTTGATCCGAGCAGTTGATCTCACAATTTGAAGGTGGTACCTCAAGTAACTCATAATTGTATAATTACACTTATTATCACATTAATTTTATAGAATAAACACTATAGTTTGTCATTTTTATACTTCATATAAAAGATTTTACGTGGTATGTAGTTGTTTTTTATGCAAATGCAGATACTAGAGAAATCTTGGGAGTATAATGAGCTAAAGTGGAATTCTATGAAAAAAGAGTGAAAAAGGTGCAAAAAGATGCGTGGAACTTAAAGATTTGGATTAGGATCGAAGCTGTCGAAGATCAATGAAGTTACAAGAAGAATTCTGAGTAAAACTCAATTCACGGTCATGATAATCATTCGCTGTCGCGACCTGTTTACTTCAGAAATAGAAGATTGCCAATTAAAGATTGACGATCGTGACATATATATCGCGGTTGTGACATGGATGATTTTCTGGTATTATCTTTTTAACTGACAACCGCCAGATAAGCATGATCAATCGTCATCAACTACCAACGAACAAACACCTATCAGGAGTCAACCAATCATGAAAAGGTGCTTATCCATTATGGATTATATCAAAGCTTCTCAACCAATCACAATGGAGAGATGCAATCTTTCGCCAATGGACACAACCCTTCGTTTGGATAGACGCAACCCTTTGAACTCTATAAATAGGACTCCAATCCTCTTCAATTTCATACATTGAAGAAGTGTAGTGGATTAGTGTGGCATAGAGTGGAAAAAGTGAGAGAGAGATATAGCATGTGTAGATAGAGTCGCTATGTTCTTAAGTGTTAGCGAGAAAATGTTTAAGTGATTCGAATCCTTGTTTCGATCACTAGATTTCTCTATATTCTCGAGAGATTATTGTATAAGTGTACTTGCAAATCACTTATCAATAAAAGTTTTCGTTCTTCAATATTCGTTTGTTCGATATTCGCAAAGAATAGCATCCTAGCGAAGTTCTGTACTGACCGAGATCGAATTCAAAGCAAATGTAGGAATTGCGGGAATTGACGACTCCCATTAAAGAGTGGATACGATTTGATCAACTTTAGCTTTCACTTGCATACCTTACAACTTTGCTTTGCTTTCTAGTTATACTTTCTATTTCAAAGTTTATGATATGTCTATGTGTCATAATGCATATTTCGCACTAATTCTTTTGTGTTAATCAAGTTATATGCATTGGCGATAATTTTAAGAGTAGTTTCAGGGTTTACAATATCGTGTATAATCACTAGATCTGTGACATAATGCTGTTTAGTGAGCCAACATTTTTGGAATGGTAACTTGCTAAAAGTGGCTATGTGAGAGTGACTCGTACTAAGCATAGTATTGACGTTGTCTAGGTTTATATAATAGTCTTATCTCATTTGCGCTAGGATTAGAAAAGTTATTTCATGTGTTGCTCTGCGGTGAATCATTGAACATCTGAGTGTGTTGAGCCTGGTTTGTTAGATTAGTTTAGTGTGTTATAGCATCTTTGTTGATCTTACATGTTTTCTCTACTATACTTATTCGTAGTGAAGATTCTTTATATTTAGATTCTCTAATCTTCCACATCTATATGTACTCAACTTTTCATTCTAATCTTCCTATCCAAAAATCTCAAAACTATTTTTATTTTCTTTTACTTTGTCTTTCCTTGTTGATCTTTAGACCTGTTTCCTTCTCTGTGGGTTTGATATCTTTTAAAACTACATCGCAACTGTATACTTGCAGTTATAATCATTTTTCTATGTGATAAAGGGTATTGACAACACCTACATTTTTCGTGAACAAGTATTTGGTATTATTATTGAGTATAAGCCTTACTAAACGAGTATAGCCAAGTCTCATGAAAAAGTTTTTGGAACCATTAGTTATTAAACTTATCAGTGGAAAAGTGGTGATCAAGTTTTTGGCACCGTTGCCGAGGAAGACAATCACGTTCTGAAGATATTTTCCGGGGAAGGCAAGTTTGTTCTAAAGTGTTTATATGTTTGTTTTATTTCCTATACCATACAATTTTCTAAATTTCATTCTAGATGTGAAAAGATTTTGAAGTAATCATCTTTGGGGTGATTCATCATATTTTCCATCTTAATTCTTGACAAATAGAAGATTCTCTTCTATTTTTCCTATTCGCGTTCGCAACTGTCTTTCACGCTT
>CATIWQ010332951.1:0-10340 GCA_949673415.1 Euphorbia schlechtendalii | reverse complement strand
CGTATCAAGCATGAATGCAAGATTCACTAACATCATCAATGAAGCTCAAAAGATTGGGAAAAAGCTTTTCAAAAGAAGAGCAAGTAAAGAAAATTCTCAGAAGCTTGACTGAAAAATGGTAGGCGAAAAAGACTGCCATAGAAGAAGCTCAGGATCTCACAACATACAAGTATGATGAGCTTATCGGTTCTTTAATCACTCATGAGATTTCCATGCAGAACTTTCAGAAGAAAGAAAAGCCAAAGCATGAGGCAAAAAAGGCAATTATCCTAAGAGCAGAAGAAGTCTGTGAAAGTTCATCAGAGGATGATGAGGATATGGTCATGCTGGTCAGATGATTTAAGAAATTCTTAAAGAAGAACTCAATGACTCGGCAGAAGTTTCAGAAAAGGGAAGCTTTCCTCAAAAGTCAAACTTCCAGAAGAAAAACAAGTTCAGAAGATCTGAAGATAAAACCAAAGGTGAGAATCAAAAACCTATAACATGTTTTGAATGTTACCAGGAAGGTCATATAAAATCAAGCTGCCCAAAGTTAAGAAAGGATAAAGGGAAGAAAGCTATGGTAGCAACATGGAGCGATAGCGAAGAAGAAAGCTCTGCTGAGTTCTCAGGAAATAAGGAAACTGCTCAGATATGCTTCATGGCTGCAAATGATATGTTCCCAACAGTTGAGTCCTGGCATAGCAGCACAGAAAAAGTATCATCTTCATAAGACAAACCTCACCAGGATAATGATGAGGTAAATTCCAAATTCAATATTCCTGATGAAATCATGCAACTACTTGCTCAAATTTATAAGCAGGTAAAGAAAAATAAGAAGCACGTGAAACTTCTAGAAGAAGATTTTGAAGACTTTGGTATCCGAGATATAGCCAGAGACAACTCCACCAAAGCTATACATAAGAGACAAGAAGAGCTTGAAATTGAGACTGAGAATCTCAAGAAAAAATTGGTTCTGGTGGGAGTCAATACCACTAACCTCAGCAGAAGAGTAATGTTGTTAGAAGGACACATATCAGGTGACATAACTCTGCCCGTAAAAACAGTACCTAAGAAGAATGAGCCCCCTCAACAGAAGGCACAACATCAGAAGAAGGAACAGTCACAAGAGAAGAAGAATTCTCAAAAGATAAACACTTCTCTAAAGCAAAATGTTCAAAGGAGATATCAAGGTGAATCCTCAGCTTCAAGACAAAGGAGCTATAAGGAGTATGGATACAAGTATGATGTAGATAGTCATCAGAAAGGAGGTTATCAAAAGATGACTCAGAGAAATCGAAAAGTCAGAAGAAGAGTCATACCTCAGAGGCAACCACTTCAGGAACCTTTTGATCTCCGTCCATCTCCCAGAACTCTACAAAAAGAAAAGGTCAGAGAAGTTGTAAAAGTCTTCTGCAACTTTTGTGGAAAGAAAAACCACACAACTTCTATGTGTAGATTTAAGAACGATTTTTATGATTATTATGATTGGCCTGATTTAATTTATAATGCACCCGAACCCAAGGGAAACTAGGTTCGAAGATTCTAACTATTTACTTTTGCAGGTAAGTCTTAGATCCACAGAAGGTCAACAAATCTGGTATATTAACAGTGGATGCTCAAGACACATGACAGGAGATGAGACATCATTCATCTCACTAAAACGCAAAAGATATGGAAACGTAAGCTTTGGGGATAACAAAAAGGGAAAAATCATTGGTAAAGGAACCATTAGAGTATAAATCAAAATTGAGAAAGTTTCCCTCGTAGATGGATTGAAGCAATAAGAATCCTGTGTGCCTTTACATCTCATATGGGATTCAAATTATATCAAATGGACGTAAAGAGTGTCTTCCTTAATGGATTCATCTTAGAAGAAGTCTATGTTCAGCAACCTCTAGGCTTTGAAGACTCAAAACTTCCCCATCATGTATACAAACTGAAGAAAGCCCTATATGGTCTAAAGCAAGCACCCAGAGCTTGGTATGAAAGATTAACAAGCTTTCTCACCTCAAAGGGATACATCAGAGGTAAGATAGACACAACCTTATTCATTAGAAGAAAGAACAAGGACATTCTCCTTGTTCAGATCTATTTTGATGATATCATCTTCAGAGCCACTGATATCATTCTCCTTGGACTAGAGTTTCCAAGGACTGGATTAGGCAGAGGCTGAACCAGGATAAAAATCGCTATTTGCATTTCCTTACCCAGCTCATTTATTTTTGTGTCATTTTATTCCGCATCAAAAATACATAAAACATAAAAGGGGATTCTGAGTAACATACGCTTACTCAGAAGCAACTTCAGAAGCAACTTTCTAAAGTTTAGCGTAAACTCGAAAAAGAGTCATTCACCCCCCCTCTGACCTATTTTACACCCTACTAGGTTCCAACAGTACCTTATAAATACAATATTTTAATGGTTTGTTTTCATGTCTTCGATATTATGAGTCTCAATTTTGACCCCCCGGAAATGGACTCCTGGCACCGCCACTGCTGAACAGCATGATAAGTAGAAAATTATTTGCTGTGAGATTCTTATAATCACAACATGTAACAACTATTTCATTAATGCAACTCTCAAAACTCAAGATTGAAGTGCTATGTCATAAGATAATTCAAACAAAAAAATTTAAGCTAATTATCTTGGTCCACCTTAAAACTTGAAGATGTATATGGAGCAACCTTAAATATTCACACACAAATTGGCGGTCGAGATTAGGCTTGATGTAGGCATGAGTAAAGGTGTCGCCTACGGTTGTGACTCATTCCGGACACCTCGTGCTAAAAAAGTTTAAGCTTATTAATTAGTAGAAATGATAACTTTATTACGATTTATGTTATATTTTTAAAATAATTAAGAAAATTCAGTTTTCCCTTCAATTGAAACATTCCTTTGGCGCGCACACAAACAAAAAAAAAGTATAAAATATAGTTAAGAGACTTTTACGTATTTGAAGGAGTCCGGAGAAATTCCATGGTATAGCTCAAAACTGTCAAAATCAAACCCAAGCTTTATATTTTCAGCCTTTTCACATTCAATTATAATTCTTCTTTCAACATTCAACTATAGAAGTAAAACCCATTCTTCCTATTTACAAATTTCAATTCATGTGCTGATCTCCATATATATCCCTCAGCCTCTACCACAAAAGGCATTCATCTTACAACTAAACTGCAAGCATTTCATTTATTTGCTCATTTTGCACAAAGAAAGCTGTTTTCAATTTTTCATTATCATAAGTTGAAAGCTATGAATCGTTCATCCATTGTAAAATTACAACGCCAATTTTTGAGCCAAACCCAGATGACAAATCGCGCTATAAAGCCCTGTGATGTGTTCATCAACCATAGAGGCATAGACACGAAACGCACAGTTGCAACATTGCTTTACGACAACCTTTGTAGGTTAAACTTTAGTCCTTTCTTGGATAATAAGAATATGAAGCCGGGCGACAAGTTATTTGACAACATCAATAAGGCAATTAGACAATGTAAAATTGGTGTTGCTGTTTTGTCTCCAAGATATTGCGAGTCATACTTTTGCCTACATGAATTAGCTCTATTTATGGAGACACACAAGAAGGTTATTCCTATCTTTTGTGACATCAAGCCCTCAGAGCTTCGGGTTAATGCGGACATGTCGCAATGTTCGCCTGATGATATTCGGAGGTTTAGGTGTGCTCTTGAAGAAACTAAGAACACTGTTGGGTTAACGTTTGACTCTTTCAAAGGGTATGCAATATTTAACTACAAATAATTTTAGAAATGCATTTTAAATTATAATTTTGGCGTTGAAGTGTGTTTTTATTAAAAAAAATGTGTTGCAGGAACTGGTCAGAAGTTGTTACAAGTGCAAGTGACGTTGTTATAAAAACCTTAATTGAAATTGAGAATGAAAAGTACAAGTGCCGTCCAAAGATTCAGATTCCAGCTTAGTAATTAAACATGGAAATTTGATTCATTCACAGCTTGCTTTCTTTTTTTTTCTTAATTTTCTTGCATTCTTCAATTAATGATAGTAGAAGTGTAAAATAAATTCTTTAATTTGTTTATTTGTTTATTTGAAATAGTATTCTACCATCTGTGTAATAAAATTACTAATAAGAGAGTACTCTTTTAATCCTTTTAATCTAAACATGAGAATTGAATAAGTAAAAATAAGGCAAAATGCATCAACACCAACACCCCCCAAAAATTGGCTCGGAAAACCGGATGTCATCCTCAACTTTCAAAATGATCAATTACCTTCTCAACTTGATAAAAAGAACCAGTTATCCCCCTTAACTTGGCAAAAATGCACCAGTTTTCCCCCCTCAATGCCATGTGTTAACTTTTGGTTGGAGAGAGAATAATGACATCTTTGAAAAGTCAAACCAATCAAATTCTGACACGTGGCTCTGAGGTGCATTTTTGCCAAGTTAAGGGGGTAACTGATCATTTTGAAAGTTGAGAATGACATCCGATTTTCTGAACTAACTTTAAGGGGTGTTGATGTATTAAGCGTGAAAATAAATTGAATTTGGTTTCATTTATAATGGGATTTGCATGCACTCTTTAATAACGAGTAGGAGGGGAGAAAATGAAACTGTAGAACCAACTGCTACAGTTGAGCTAAATACAAGATCGCAATTTTGGTTCACTATAATGGAGCTCGTACTTAAGATTCAGTTTCGGGTTACTTATTCATTTTTTCATCTTAAAAATGGATATAACAATCTTATAAACTACCCTCTTTATTTAACATGTTTGAATGTCTTGGAAAGTGCATGTAATCAATATAGTTGATTTAGAAGAATTTTTTTTTGTCTGCAGCAGTAGTTGGTAATAAGTGGTCTTATTGCTTTATACCAAGTTTTTGTGTGGTATAAATAGATGTATATATGTGTTTTATATCGGACATAAAAGTGACATCACGCTACTAATAAGGGAATATGAGTTAAAGCAATTTATAGCAAATTGACCTTCATGAATCTAGCTCAGTGATAACAAGACCTTTGATATATCTAACTTAAACATGCTCATGGGCTAGGGTAACCGTTTAATCCGGTCCAAGCCCACTAAAATGGGCCCTGTGGCCCTGGACATTTTAAAGAAACTGGGCCTGCTTAAGCTTTAGTTTTATGGACGGCTTTGAATTTTATATAAATACTTAAGGTCAATCCGAAGAATAGTTATTTATATTATTTATATATCATATTTAAATTTTTTTATAGATTTTATATATTTATTTATTAAACCTTTGAAATTATATATTAAAAACTAAAGTAAAGAATGTAATTATATGCAAAAATCATACATATTTATGTTAGTTTATTCTTTTGAAGTTTATTTAATCAATAAAAAAATTTAGTGAAACAATTATTATGGGAAGTGAGCCAGACTAGAATGTCTTTGTAAGCTTGACCCGAGTGTAGACTGAGCTTGAAATTTTAAAGTGTGGGATAGATTGAGTTTGGATTGAGGTTTTTAGTGAAAAGTTTGATATGAAACCCGACTTGAACCCGCCCGACGAACAAGTTTAAATCATATTCAATTTATAATTTAATAATATTAAATCAATTAAGTACAAGCTTCTTTAAGTTCACCAACACATTTAATTAATACACCTCTCAAAGCGGGGTGAGATGTTGTGGATTTGATGCTCAACCTCCTCGAAAATTAATATTTGAAGAAAAAAAAACTTTTTTTAAGTTTTCTTGAAAGTAAACATGTAAAACGAAATAATTATGGGGTTAGCTCAATTGAAATTAAGAATGGAAGAAATTGTCCAAGAAAAGATAAAAAAAACTTGATATGAAATTGTAAGTATTTAAAGAAAGTATTCAAAAGAAAATGGGTGGTAATTGTGCATGCGTTCTCCAAAAGTGGAAATGATTTTTCATAATGGTTTAAAATAATCCACCACGCACACTTGTTATATGTGTACCATTAGAAGTAGTATTCTCCCCAAATTGAATTATTTCCTCTTATTCTTTCTTTCTTTCATTAATTAATTAAATAATCAATTAAATCTTGTTGGAACTTATAAATGGACATGAAAAATGACATATTTTGTTGAATTGGATGTTGGAGTCAGAGAGTGAGTGGCGCTAAAATAGGTGGTGTTTTTCTTAACATGCTCTGTTATTTAAGAATGCTATTACTTCACGGTTCTCTTACACATTTCACACTTTTTAATAAAATAATTAATAAAAATATATAAATACTAATCTACCCCTGATGATTTACTTTTCCAACCCAAACTGCGCATTTATCACTAGGGACTAAATAATGGTATAAATTGAAGGAAGAGTGAAAAAAATAATGAAATTTTAAAATAAACAACTATTTTGAATTTTCATATTTTGATTAAATGGATTACTAAAAAAATGGAGGGAGTAATTTCCAATTCTGAAATAATATTTTTCACACTTTCAAAATCAGACCACTTCTTTATGGAAGTGTCAGTGATATTTAGAATATATTCAACATGCCAAAAAATCTTGAAGGTCCGCCTGAATATGTTTTAATTAACCTCCGACACTTCATGAAAGTGCATCAAATTATTGTTTGAGCATCATGTATCAACTTCTTGTTGATTTGACTTTATAAAAAATGGCATTTTCATTATTTTTTCATCTGTATCCAACAAAAAACCAATATGTGACGTCCAGATGACAAAGTGATCCATTTTACCATATTCGGATGGTTGTGAGAAACAATTGAAATTCATGAAGATAGTAAGAAAAATTTGTCAAGTTCACTTGACTTGAGATGTATTATTTAGATAAACTTGTATACATTAATTATATTGAGTTGTTTATCTATGTGTTCACAAATGAAACACATTATTGAATTCGAATATGTCATCACTCATCAAGGAAAAAATTCTGATGTGCCAACTTATATGTTTTGTGATTCATTCAGTTTTGTGATTCATTCAGTATTATTATTATTATTATTATTATTATTATTATTATCATCATCATCATCATCATCATCATCATCATCTTTCTATTTTCTTTTTCCTACAACACTTATCAAAAAGCGAATGAGTCACATAAAAGATATACCCATATAAAAGATATACCCATTGTGAGCACGAGATTGTGTACCAGCTCGCGCGTTCAATGATGATGGCTTTTCGAGATTTTTATCTTTAAATCACACAGTTTTTGGTTATCCAGAGAGCTTCGAATGAGATTATTCCTCGTCATCAATTTATTTTAAGGACTTAAATTATTTTTTTAAGACTTTAAAAATTAGATTTTAGTGAAAATTAATTTATTGAAAATATTTTTTTAAAAAAATTATTAAAAATGAAAAAAAATTATTAAAAAAATTGGGGGTATCACGAAACCGGTCTCACCAGACATCTGGCGAGGCTAGCCTTGCTAGAATTCCAGCGAGCCTCACCAGAGTTTCGGCGAGAGACCCCCATCGCCGGATTTTTTTGAAAAATCCCAATTTTTTTCCCTATAAATATCGAGAAATTTTCAGTATTCAGAGACCCAAAATTTTGAGAAAAAAAATTGATTTTCTCGAGAGAACGACGCAGGAAATTTTATAAAATTATTTTCTTTTAAATCCTCTAAATATAGTCAGATCCAAAGCACGTTTGGATTCCGAATCTTACGATTGTCAAACCAATTTCCTTTCATCTTCTTTTCTTCAAAAAATCCTCAGATATTCTCTGACCTAAAACAAATTTAGTGTTTGAGTCTGATTATTTTTAGGAAATATACATTTATTTTCCACACAAACCAAATGAAAAAAATGAACGAGGAATGCTCCTGAGGGTCATATGGATACGTCGAAGTGGATTAACGTCGAAAAGGTAAGCCTCTAAGTTCCTAGAATTGCTCTATCCCGTGTTTCTTTTGATGTTTTAATTTATTCTAAATGACGACCTAGGAATAATTTTGATTTATTCTATTATGTAAATACCAATGTAATATTTCTTCTCACTAGTACAAAAATGGTCAATAAGGTCGCATTATTAACAACGGTTAAGAACAAAACCGATCGATAAAATATTTTAAAAACTCGGAGCAGGTCAATACAGACGGTTATTTAATTACAACTGTCCGTATTAACCTCTAATACTATTACGGACGGTTATAATCAAATAACCGTCCGTATTAACATGTAATACGGACGGTTATTTAAATGGACTGTCCGTATTACATGAACAGAACAATATATTTGACCTAGTGCAGCCTTCACATTCCTCTCTTACTAATTACCAATTTCTTCTTTCTGTTCCCCGACATTGTCAATCCTACTCCAGTCCATTGTACCGCTAATTATACCTCGCCGTCATCTCATCTTATCGTTCATAAATGTCGACCGTCGTTTCCCGCTTTCACATTCCTCGGTTCTTTTTCTCATCCCACAGCCCTCCATTCCGCATACCGGTGACAAAGAAGTTGAAAAATTCCAGGTTGTCGTTCCTCCGCCGTTCTTCCGTTTCTCGTAGATATTAGGTAATTTCTCTTTCAAAAAGTTCGATCTATAACTTCTAATTTACTTATTCATTCTCCGCCATTCCGCCTCTTGTGTTCACTATTAATTGATTTAGAGAGAATGAAATCTATTGTAGGGCTTAGATAATTGCTTTATTAACTCTATTCCTTAGATTCTATGCTAAAATTGTTGTGTTTTTTTGGGTTCCTTTGTGTTTTTTTAATTTAGAGTGGCAAAACCAAGGCTTAATGATTTTTCATTGGGGGTGGACCTATTTCTATTCTTATGAAGTGGATTCTGTACTTCTCTTTGGGGATTACTATAAATCAATAGTCGAATTTGGCTCAAAAGGAACTGGATCAGAATTAGCTCTGATGAACTTGATTTGAAAGCTAAGCAAATGAGGGAAGTTGATAAGTCATCAGCTCACCAGCAATGACACAAGATTGCTTGAAAGAGCTTGATTTGATATAGAAGCAACTGACCGAAGTTAAAAAAAAAGAGAGATGGAGGAGAGTTCAAATGTTGTTTCTTCAAGTCTTTATGTTCATCAGTTCACCATTGCAAGTATTTTTCTCTTATGACCTCATATATTTGTATAACAGATCCTTGAATTGTAGGATGCTTTCAATAATTGTAAATTTTTAGTTATATATTAGTTGCATCTACTTTACTACATCTGCAGGGTATTAATATTGAAAGTTTTGTCCAGTTATAGTTTTTTCAAGTTATAAATATAAATTCGTACTACAGATCCTGACATAGTAGGCTTATTTTGATAATTGTAATTTATCCAAGTAACATATGCGGTCACTATAGTCTTTAAGTTATATATGCAGTCTTTGTAGGATAGAACTCTTAGTTGCCTATACACTACCTTACTACATTTGTTGGGTATCAGTGTCCTACAGAAATGTTCATCTCAAATGGAGATCAACAATACGTACGTAGAGCGAAAAATCGAAGTGTCAAAAGGAGAATTGATCAAACAAGAAGAGAGAGAAGTTGGGGATATAGGCATTAATTATTTGAGTCAACAAAGCGGTTACTTGTACTTTTCGCTGGTTACACTTTTTCATATCGCGCATATTCTGGGATAAAATTCATGGATGGCAGCTTATGTTGACAAGCCTAATGTTAGTACATTGAAGTTGATTTCAATGTACTTGCTTATTGGGTCCACCTCATAGTTACTATGTTTGCACAATTATTGTTAGAAATTACAATTGATTATGCATTCTTTCTGTAAAAAACTAGTGGTTGAAGTAAATACTGAGCGAAAACTGAAATCGCATAAAGTGAAGCGAATGCATCTTAGTAATGTCCGAGTTATTCAGCATAATCTAGTGTACATAATTGGGTTAAAAATGTCATATTCAAGTTAGTTCTTCCTTTTTCATTGCTTTTCTATTATGATGTAATTGATTCAATGCCTTTAATTTCTAGATGTAATTGTCTGGTTCTCATGTTTAAGGATTTTGACATGTGTGCTTTATATGATTGATTTCAAAGTACTTAGTGAAATTGTGTGCTATGCGATATGCATATGATGAGATATGATTTTCGCATAAATTCATAGCCTTGGTGTTATGCTTGTCTTGTAGTTATTGATTGCTAGATTTGAAGGGGCACAACTCTATAGAGTATTTTGTTCTACTTTCTTATAGTGTATAAACCATCCATTATAGTGTATTTTGCTCTGCTTTCTTATCTCATTCAATATTCAGGTCTTTGGTTTACAACTTTGTATTGGGATCGATTTGGATCATTGACAATCCCTTTGTGGATTTGGATATGCTATTATGTTCAATGTGTCTGATGTTGTTTCTGGAAAATATTCCTTTCAGGGAAGTCACATTAGAATTTATAATGTGGATCGAGGTGGACTATTCAGAAGAACATTCTTGCAAA
>CATIWQ010332944.1:0-14099 GCA_949673415.1 Euphorbia schlechtendalii | reverse complement strand
TTGTGACTTGTATAACACGGTCGTGATTTGGACGGTTTTCTGGTCTTATCTTCTTAACTACCAACCGCTAGATAAGCATGATCAACTACCATCAACTACCAACGAAAAGACACTTATCAGAAGTCAACCAATCATGAAAAGGTGCCTCTCCATTATAGATTAGATTGAAGCTTCTCAACTAATCGCAATGAAGTGATGCAATCATTCACCATTGGATGTGAATCTTCATTTGGATAGACACAACCCTCTGCATCACGATCACGACATGGACGGTTCTCTGGTATTATCTTTTTAACTAATAACCGCCAGATAAGCATGATCAACTGCCATCAACTACCAATGAACAGACACCAATCAGGAGTCAACCAATCATGAAAAGGTGCTTATCCTTAGTGGATTATATCAAAGCTTCTCAACCAATCACAATGAAGAGATGCAATCTTTCACCAATGGACACAACCCTTCTTTTGGATGGACGCAACCCTTCAAACTCTATAAATAGGGTTCTGATCCTCTTCAATTTCGTGCACCACCAGAGAGGAGAATATTAGAGTGCAATTAGAGAGAGATATAGTGTGTATAGACAGAGAGTTCGCTACATTCTTAAGTGTTAGCGAGAAAATGTTTAAGTGATTCGAATCCTTGTATCGATCACTAGATTTCTCTATATTCTTGAGCGATTGTTGTATAAGTGTACTTGAAAATCACTTATCAATAAAAATTTTCATTCTTCAACAGTCATTTGTTCGATATTCGCAAAGAATAGCATCCTACCGGAGGTTCTATACGGGCCGAGACCGAATTCAAAGTAAACGCAGGAAATGCGGGAATTGACAACTCTTATTAAAGAGTGGATATGGTTTGACCAACTTTAGCTTTCACTTGCATACCTTACAACATTGCTTTGAATTCTACTTATACTTTCTATTTCAAAGTTTATGATATGTCTGTGTGTCATAATGCGTATTTTGTATTAAGTCTTTTATATTAATAAAGTTATATGCATTGGAGTTAATTTTAAGAGTAGTTTCAGGGTTAACAATATCGTGTATAATCACTAGATCTATGATATAACACTATTTAGTGAGCCAACATTTTTTGAATGGTAACTTGCTAAATATGGCTATGTGAGAGCGACCCGTAATAAGTATAGTATTGTGTTGCTCTGCGACGAATAATTGAACATCTGAGTTTTTTAACCCAAGTCTGTTAGATTAATTTAGTGAATCGTAACATCTTTGTTGAACTTGCATGTTTTCTTTGCTATCCTTATTTCGTAGGGAAAATCTGTATATTTAGCTTCTCTAATCTTTCATATCTATATTATCTCATTCTTCATTCTAACCCTCCTATCCAAAATTATCAATACATATTATTTTCTTTATCCTTTTTCCCTATTTGATCTTTAGAGCTAGTCCTTCCCTATGGGATCGATATCTTTTAAAACTACATCGCAACTGTATACTTGCAGTTATCATCATTTTTCTATTTTGATAAGGGGTATTGACAACACCTATATTTTACATGAACACGTTTTTTGCACCGTTTATATATAGCCGAATCTTGGAAATAAACTATTAAACTTATCAGTAGAAAAGTGGCGAACACTAGGTAAAGGGGCTTGCTTGGAGGCGCACTGGGCATAGGCATGTCAGGAAAAATCTTTCCCATCGCAAATACAAGGATCTTCTATGAAGAAGATACTTTATCTGATATGTGATAAATGATCTCCCTTTGGATGGTGTCCATTTTGGTGCTGAGAGGATCAAGATTAATGACATGGGCCATGTCCAACTTCATGGATATGCTCTTAAACAGCTTCGAGACTTCATCTTGCTTGTTATCATGGACAAGCAGGAACTTGGATTCCATCTCAACAAGCTTTGCAATGATGTGGCCGATATCCTTAGTAGTTGTCACCTCTTTGGTGAGGTCTTCAATCTTGCAATCATTGAGCCTCTTTATTTTGGCCTGCTCTTTACCGAGCTCATGGGTCTATGTCACTTGAGTAGCCATATTGGTACTCAAGGGACTCAGTTGCTCAGTAGCAGCATCTACACTACCCTTTATCTTTCTTATGATAGCATTTGCTAACATAGTAGATGTAGGGATAGATGCAGTAACTGCCCCAAGCTGGGCTAGAGAGTCCGTTAACCCATTCAGGATTAGAGCCATCTTAGCAACTAAGCTTTTGGCACTCTCTTTTGCTAAATGATTTCGAATAGCCAACAAGCTTCCTTTGATCCTCTCAAACTCATCAAATTATAGAGATTCACGAGGTACACTTATGTGCTGTTCGAACTCAGGCAAATTTGCCTTAGGCTTGGACGATAAGTCCATTAATTCTTGAGCCAGTAGCAATTTGCTTACTGCTCCATACAACTCAGCATCAGTCTTGAGTGCCAGAAATTGCTTTCTAGCTAACTCACGGATCTGAGCCGGGAAAGATGTATTAGCCATTTATGGCTTTCCACTTGATTCAGTTGCTTCACGTGCTGTAAAATTTGCCTCAGTAGTCTGATCACTTGCTTTTCCTACTAAGCATAATTCTCAGCATTGAGAACATCCCTAACCAAAGGGGTTAAGGGGGTTGTGGATGGGTTTGAAGAAACGGTAGGTTTAGGAATATTTATAGAAGAAGGGATTAGTTTGAGTGGAAAAAAAAGGTACAATTGCTTGGAAAGAGATTGGTTGAGAATGTACAGGAGATGAGATAGGAGAATTATGTACTGGAGAAGAATAAATTGGGGAAGGAAAAGAATTTTGACTGTTAGAAGTGAAGAAATATGAATTGGAGAATGTACATATGTAGAAGATGAAGAAAGAGAGGTGGTTTTTTGTGTTTCAGGATATATAGGAGTAGAACTTGAGGGAGTTGAAGAATCTACAAGAGAAGGGTTAGGATTGACAGGATAAGAAGAGGGGTAGGATTTTTAGGAACCTCTGGGTTGGCTATTTGATCCAAGGATGGATCAGCTTGAGGTTTCTCATGCTGAGGAGCAGATTTCTCAACATGAGTGAATTTGGGTGTGGGGATGTTGGGTTCCTGAGGATCAGATTCCTCAGAAATTTGGATGAAGTTCTCTCCAACATCCTCCTCACTGCTCACCACCTACACATTTTTCTACAATGGCCTTGTAATGGCAGACCTCTTTCGCTGAGTACCCTTTAACTTGGCAAATATTCCTTGAATGTTCTCAGCAGCATTGGACACTTCCTGGTCCTATGCCTTGTATTTCTTAGCCTCGCCTTGCTCCTCAGTATCATCCAATACCATTTTACATTTAATTTGGTGCAAGGACTCATTGGCCTCAACTTCATCTTCTTTTTCCTCAGCTTGCTGCTCAGCTTACCGCTTAGCCTCCGCTTCCCTTTGAATACGAGGTTTTGGCTACCATTTTCATTCTCTGGTGTTGAGTAGGAGCTTCATTGAACTTGACTGGACTCTTCCCCTTGGCCTTAGAGGAAGCAGAGCCTTCTGAGTTACGGAGGAGGTGGCAGGGATCTTCTCAAGGATACTTGAAATGGGAACGTTATCAGAATCAGTTCCATCCTCAAAATCCACCACAAAAGGATCTTCTTCCTCCTTGCTGATGTCCACAGGCAATATTGTAGGTACACACTTTTGCTTTCGCTTATGTTATGCCTTTGAGTACCTAGTATGGACTTGATTGTAAGTCAGTTTGCTGAAATGAGACATTTCAAGATTCTTCTTCACAGGCACAACTAACTTACCTGACTCCCCCAGAAACTCGCCCAAATCGACTTTCCTGCCCTCATTATCTTGGTTATGAGGTAACCATAGTGATAGACAGTAGTAACTTTGGTCAAGTGATGAAGAATCATTATAGGCAAATTCAGTTTCTTACCCTCTACCATATGGTAGACCACACAATGCTCGAAATAAGAGTAGCTAGTCAATGAGCCAGTCTTGGGTAGCAGCAGCTTGACCACCAGCTCATGGCAAATCCTTGCTATCCATGAAATTCCGCTGGCAGCAATCTCCCCAAAAACATTGTTGGCGGGGAGCTCCCAGTCCTCTGGGATAATAACGACCTCTTCATCGCTAGACCTTCTGAGCTGAGTGCCTAAATTAGGCATGTTCAAGATATTCCCAATTAGCCTAGAGTAGATGAGCGTCGTGTTGCCCCCACACTCCATCAATAGAATATCATTAAAACCTTATATTGCATAGAGATTGGTGTAGAAGGCTCTAACCAGGCTGGTGATTACTGGGCCTTCCATCTTTAAAAAAGAACTTAGGTGTTGTTTCTTAATGACTTGGTGCATGGTCTTATTCAGAAACAGACCCTCATAGTTCACCTCATAAACTAGACCAAAATCCAGGTTATCTTCCCATTCAATTTTGGCGAGATAAGTTCCTACTTCTAGCATCATCTTCTCAATCTTTCCTTGAATATCTACCACAATCCTCATTGGTGTGGTGCTCTTGAGTTTGTAGGTTTTCTTGGTTTTCGCCATTTTTGAGTGAGGGTTCGAGAGTTGAGAGAATTTGAAAGAGAAAGGATTAGGGTTCGAATGCTATGAAAATTTGCAATCGCAGAAAGTAAGTGAACCCCTCTCTCTTTAACTATTCATCTTTTATAGAAAAACTCAACTTCTCAGGGGTACGTGTCATAATCTCAGCTTAGGATGAAAGATTAATGCTGAGATTAACACCTAATGAACCACCTCAATAAAACGATGAGTTTTGACAAAAACAAATCACATTCAATCGCACATCTTTTTGAAAAATGTAGAGATTTGAATTTTAACCATGAATAGTAACTCACATCATTACTTGAAATACTTGACGGTGTTATCCACGTGTCTTCCCATGTTTGATTTTCAACACATAGCCAAATTTTTGAGAATTTCATTCTTCTTCATCACCGTGGATTCACCATACCAATCAATTGCCTCAGTACATAGAATTGTTCCTTTGGCAATGGTTTGGTGAAGATATCAACAAATTGTTCCTCCGATGGAACATACTCTAGCTTGACATCTCCTCGTACCACATGATCTCTAATGAAGTGATGCTTGATGTTGACATGCTTCATTCTCCCATGCTGAACTGGATTCTTAGACAAATTGATTGTGCTCTTGTTATCACACATAACTTCGAGACAATTGGACTTGATACCATAATCTTCCAGTTGCTGCTTTATCCAAAGCTATTGTGCTACGCAACTTCTTGCTGCCATGTACTCAGCTTCAGCTGTACTCAACGCGATGGAAGTTTTCTTCTTACTATACCAAGAGATAAGACACTCTCCAAGGAAATAACATCCTCCTGTTGTACTCTTCCTGTCGAGTTTGTCTCTTCCATAATCAACATCTATGAATCCCCTAGGAGTGAAATCTGAGCTACTAGATACCATAAACCTGCTTCAATTGAGCTTTACAAGTACCTGAGAATTCTCTTCACAACTGCTAAATGAGATTCTCTAGGATCAGCTTGATAACGAGTACAATAGCAGACAGCATACTGTATGTCTAGCCTACTAGCAGTGAGATAAAGAAGAGAACCGATAATCCCTTTATAGAACTTGCTGTCTACTAGTTTTCTAGCTTCATGTTTACTCAAGATAGTATCTGTGGCCATAGGAGTGGACATTGGCTTCGAGTATTCCATGTCAAATTTCTTCAGGAATTCTCTTGCATACTTGGATTGGCTAATGAAGATTCCATCCTTAGTTTGCTTGATTTGAAGACTAATAAAGAAATTGAACTCTCCCATCATAGAAATTTCGACCTCGCACTTCATCTGCTTGCTAAAATCCTTGCACAGCTTCTCATTAGTTGCTCCAAAAATAATATCATCAACCTATATCTGGACTAGCAACACATCTTCTTTCTTCCCCTAATAAACAGAGTTGTATCTACTTTTACTCTTTCATAGCCTTTGCTAATCAAAAAATTGGTTAGCATCTCATACCAAGCTCTTGGAGCCTGCTTCAATCCATAAAGAGTTTTCTTCAGTTTGAAAACATACTCAGGATTCTTCGCATCTTCAAAGCCTGGAGGCTGGCGAACATACACTTCTTCTTTAATGAATCCATTCAGGAAAGAGCTTTTAACATCCATTTGAAATAATTTAAAGTTCATATGGGATGCGAAAGCACAAAGGATTCGAATGGATTCGAGCTGGGTTATCGGAGCATAAGTCTTATCATAATCAATGCCTTCTTGCTGATTGTAGCCTTGTGCAACAAGCCTAGCCTTGTTCCTGACAATGACGCCATCTTCATCTAGCTTGTTCTTGAAAACCCATTTGGTGCCAATAATTGATTTCCCTTTAGGTTTAGGAACTAGATCCCAAAAATCATTACGCTTGAACTGATCCAATTCCTCTTACATTGCGATCATCCAATAATCATCTCTTTCTGCTTCTTCAAACTTCTTGGGTTCGATCAATGATATGAAGGCTGGATGACTAATCATCCGACTGAGCTGACCTCGCTTCATCATAGGATTATAAACATCATCAACTATGTTATCTAGAGGATGGTTACGATGAACTCTAATATCTCTTGGAAGACTCAGATCAACTGTTGGAGGATCGACAACTAGATGCTGAGGTGGAGGTTGATCTTCGCCATCGTTAAAGTTCATAGAAAGATCTTCATCATCATCTTTAGGTTCTCAACTGGGGGATTATGTGCTGAGTTGGGTAGCATAGCTTGCGGCATACTGAGTTTATATGAAAACTGAGGGACTCCTTCATCTTCATCATATGAACGTCTTTCTGTAATGTTAGTTTCATCAAAATCTACATACATAGACTCCTCTAATAGACCAATTTACTTGATATATATTCTATTTTCCCTACTATTAGTTGAGTATCCCAAAAAGATACCTTCATCAGACTTAGGATCAAACTTTCCTAGTTGCTCTTTGGTGTTAAGAATATAGCACTTACAACCAAAAGATCTGAGATGACCAATCTTGGGCTTGAACTCTCGCCAAAGCTCATAGGGTGTTTTCTTAAGAATTGGGCGAATTAAAACCTGATTCAAGATATAACAGGCTGTGTTAATTGCTTCTCCCCAAAAGTATTTTGGTAGATTGTTATCACTCAGTATGGATCGAGCCATATCAACTATAGTCCTATTCTTCCTTTCTACAACCCCATTTTATTAAGGAGTATAAGGAGAAGAGAAGTTGTGGTCAATGCCATGCACTGAATAGAATTCTTCGAAATGGAAATTCTCGAATTCACATCCATAATCACTTTAGATTCTATAGATTTTATCTCCTATTTCATTCATTATCTGGTTACTGAGCTTGATAAAAGATTCATAAGTCTCATCTTTGCTACTCAGCAAGACTACTCATGTGAACCTCATGAAGTCATCTACTACCACTAAAGTGAACCTTTTACCACCCAAGCTCATTGACTGAACTAGGTCGAAAAGATCCAAGTGTAGTAACTCCAACGGTCTCTTTGTTACTACATGATTTACTGACCTAAATGATTTCTTAACTTTCTTACTAAGTTGACAAGCAGAGCATAGTTTATCCTTTTCAAAGCTGATATTGGGTAACCCCATATCTAGTTACTTTTTAGCCAGTTTGGATAGAATGTTTATATTTATATGACCCAATCTTTTGTGCCAAAGTCATGAATTATCCTCCTTAGATACAAGACACACATCAGTGGAGCCAGGGGATAAATCAATCATATATACATTATTGATCCTGGGAGCAAAGAGTATAGTTGAGTCAGTCTTACAGTCAATTACTGAGCATCCTGTTGAGTCGAATATAACCTTCCTGCCTTTGTCGCAGAGATGGGCTACACTAAGCAGATTGAACTTCAGACCCTTGATAAGAGAAACCTCTTAGATTGAAGGAGAGACACCAACAGTGCCACAGCCTACAATCTTGCCTTTTTGGTTATCTCCAAAACTGACACTTCCATTTCTTTTGAACTCCAATGAGATGAATTGACTTTCATCTCCCATCATATACCTTGAGCATCCACTATCCAGATACCACATTCAAGAGTCATCAGCAGATCTAAGGCTCACCTATAAAACAGTTACGTTTTCTTAGGTACCCATGCTTTTGAGATAGGTCCTCCTTTGTTAGTAGTGCTTAGGTTTGACCAATCGTACTCATCGTAATAACCATTTTTATGTCTATACATGACTGTGGCATGTCCAGCTTTCCTACAAAAACCGCACGCCATTTTTGGTTTGAGCTGGCTCGCTTTCTTCTATTTAAAGGAATTCTTCCTCTTATAATTACGAGTTTGGTTACTCTGAGTTTGATTGTTAACCGGAGGAGGAACCTCTTTCTTTTTAAGAGCCGATATCTTTGTAGTTAACTCATCTAATTACTTAATGAACTTGATCATAGCACATTCTTAATATTCAACCTTTTCTTGAAGAAAGCGAATATCAAGCTATAAGGAAGCATTAGTATCTTCCAGATCGTCACTTCTCCTCACTATCTCTTTGATGTTTTTCATCGATTTATTAGCCAATTTCATGACACTAAAGAGACCCTAGGCGAATTCTTCTATGGACAAAGGGATTTCAGAATGTACTTCAGCTTGAGGAGCTTTTCCTTTATCGCGCTCAGCTTCAGAGTTGACAGTGGAATGATCTCTACCGAAGGTAGATTCTGAGCCTTCACCTCTATTCTTGATCACCATCAAGCAGAGATTGGCTGAATCAGTAGCTTCTTCATTAGAAGATGAAGATTCTTCTAAATCCCTCCAAGTGGTAGCAACAACCTCATTTTTCTTGGAGAATCTCTTCTTAAACATGTCCTTCTTCACCTTAGGATAGCTAGACTGGATGTGGCATTTCTCTCCACAACCGAAGCACTAGATATCTTTGCTGTGCTCCTTCTTCGGTCCTTCCTCAGCTCCACGCCGGTGCTGAGTTGACTTGATTTTACCGAGAAACTTCTTCTTGCTGTTGAACTTCCTATCCTTCTTAATTAATCATTTGAAACACCTAGTAAGAAGGGCCATTTTCTCATCAGAGTCGTAGCTAGTGGACTCATCTGATGAATCTGCTTCAAGGATAATGGCTTTGCCCTCCTACTCTAATTCCTCTTGGAGTCATCTGAGTATTTCCTCAAAGACATCTCATGAGTTAGCAAGGTGCCTATCAGCTCATCATAGTTATAGGTCTTAAGATCATGAGCCTCCTCGATAGCACTCTTCTTGGAATCCCACTCTACTACAAGAGTGCGGAGAATCTTCTTGACGAGCTCTCCCTCGTTGAACTCCTTTCCAAGCGTCTTCAATTCATTAACAATGTTAATGAACCTGGTATTCATGCTCTAAGTACCCTCGCTGATCGCCATCGAGAACATCTCATACTCTCTTAGCATGAGATTGATCTTTAACTCCTTGACCTTGTCGGTCCCCTCATAGTTAATCTCCAACTTCTTCCATATTTCTTATGTAGTTTCACATCCTGAAACTCTGTTGAACTCAGTAAGATCTAGCGCATAGTGTAAGTAATTAATCATTGCGGCATTCTCATTAAGAAGCCTCAGGTCAGCGTCGTTGTAATCCTCTAGATCTATTGGGACACGCACACCATTCCTCACAACAGTAGGAACTCTAGAACCAAGCTCAATTGCGAGCCAGGCCCGCATGCTTTGTGACTGAATGAAATTTTTCATACTATTTTTCTAGAAAGTATAGTGATTACCATAAAAAAGAGGTGGTCTAGTAATAGACATTCCCTCCTTCAGGAGAACTCGAATCGAAGTTATTGTATGCCATTTATAGATCTTAACTCAAAGATGATTAGTCTTAAAGTTGAGCAGCAGCTCTGATACCACTTGTTGGTCCATAAACAAGCTAATAACGACAGCAGAGGGGGGTGAATGCATTATCTTGGTTACTTTTAAACTTTTTCTAATTTGTTCACCAAGTTCTGTTTTTATATGCATGCTGAGTGTGATATAAAAACGTATAAACTGCTCAGCTCTACTGGCAAAGTTTATCTTCAATCCTTAGCTGAGTAACACTTACTCAGCATAGATTAGATAACAAGCAAATAGGAGAAAATAAGAGAGATGAATGAGCATATCGCTGATAAAGTAAATCGCTTAGAGTTAGAACGATTACACCAGAGATTTTATCCTAGTTTAACCCCGAGCCTACCTCCAATCCCCGGATACCTTTTCCGAGCTTTAATCCACTAGTGGTTCATTCCTTCAATAGGTGAAGAAGCCTTTACAATGGTTAGACTCCATTACAGAAAGTACCTTCCTTTCTAACTACCACTCAACTCAGTTTGGGTACCCTTCCCAAAATGACACTCAAGATTTGAATGAAACAAAGCACACTGAATTCAACTTATAAAACGTTGAATCCTTACAATGTTAGATCTATGAGTGATTCTCTCTATTACAAATTGATATTGAATTGAGTGTTTGTTGATTACTTGTTGAGGAATTTCTTTGAAAGTAGGAAGAATTGCGCAGAGTTTTTTCTCTTTAAGAAAATCAAGGTGATTCACCAAGTTTGAATGTGTGTTCCTGTCTTCTATTTATACGTTGAAGCTTTGAGAAGTAACCATTGCAAACTTTGAGGATATCGCTGATCAATTTCTCATCTCTTAAAATCTTTCGAATCTTCCTGTTGGAGATAGATTCTAGGATGTTTAGAGATAGGGATTTGAATGTTGAGGCACAATATAATTCCGTTGACAAATCTCATTTTTCTTCAAGCAATCTAGATCATGAGAGATACGGGCATGATTGCAACATGGAGTCTTTCCATTGGGTGACATTGCTGACGTTGCGAAAAATGTGCGGAGACACTTGAAACATGGTGCATAACAGAATTATTCCTTTTACTTGGACTGTAGTGAGGAATTACTGAAGCTTCGTACTGACATGTTTAACGTTGTGAGGACCACAGGAATCTTTCTTATTTTCAACATCTTTTTCTCCTGAGAAATAATTGAAAGAATATTTTGTTCCTTCACAAACAATGTTAGTAGCATATGTGTCATAAAATCCCTACGTGTCGTTATATTACTTCCTTTTAGATAAATAAAGCAGAACTCAGCATGTACCGAGTCAGAATAAGTCCAAACTATGTAGTACTCAGCACAGACTCAACTTTTCCTACACTAAGTTATAACTTTAATTAATTACTCAACATAACTGAGTGGTTTTCCCTTAAACAAACTCAAGTTAGCTTAATTAACTAAGAGTCTACTTAGTATTCAATTAATTTCACTATCCTAGACAGTTTTCTATTTCCAAAACTATTAAGTATTGTGAGGTACTATTAACTTGGGTCCTACAGAATCGATACAATGTCAAGAACTCGTCCAATAAAAACATTCGGAGTAATAGTCTTCTTTATTTCCACAAGTTTATTTCTCAAAGTTTATTCTTTCGACATGAAACTACAAAAGTGTTGATGAAAGATTTGGTTATATTGGAGTGTTCGGTTTCGCAATTATGGCCAAAATTTTTTATGTATGTTCTTGAATCCATCACTAGTCTTACTACACGTAAAAAAGATATGGTTGGAGGTGCAAATACGATTTGCGGGATTATTTTGGGGGCAAAGAACCTACTACCATACCAGTATAGTCTAAGAGAGAAATTTAACTTTATTGGAGGAGTATATATGAAGAGAGCAGGATTGGTAAAAGAGGACGTAGGAAGATTTACGTTTTTACCTATGGGGTAAGGGTAAGGAAGCTACTACCGATCGAAGAATCTACTTCTTGAGAGAACTAATAGAAAGTAGTGACATGAGATAAGCCTCCTGAAGTACCCATGATACTTGGAGAGGGAAGTTTGTCAAAGATGTTGATAAAGCATGCTTAGATATAGCCTCCATAGAGCAAGATGTTCGTTAACTAACAAAATACAACATCTCTTTGAACTGTAAGTTGAATACATACTTCAGAATGAAGAATTTGGATATCTCGCTGAGTCCTCCAGATTCAAGTTCGGATGATTGAAACGGGTTCAATTTCAATTTCTTTTTCTTTTTATTTTCTTTTCATTTGTGTGTTTTTCATATTTGTTTTTCATTTTAATAAAATCTCTCACAATGAAGACATTGTGTTCTTTAGTGTGGGGGGGCATTTGTAAAATCTTGAAAAAATCCAAAAAATTTAAATAAAATTAAAAAAGTTGAAGAATATGAAGATTTTTTGGATTTTGTGTTATTTATACATTATCCATACCTATACTATACTAACATAAGTTCGATGTTAGTGAAAATTTCGAACAAAAATGTTTCGAGTGTGAGCGCACGTTGAGAGTGTGAGCGCTTTTGGCACAACATTTAACAGTTAGCAAGGATGAGTGATGAGTAACATTTGAAATCAACATTGCAAGTGAGTTTCGATATATAATTTCAATGCAACATGAATTAGTATAAGTTATATATTTTTAGTTTAATGCTACCGATAAGTTTTGATTGGAGTAAATCTAGTAGTGTTCTTACTATGAGTTTTATATATTATTCTTGAATACATCCTATAAGTATTGAGTTTGTTTAAAGTGTTGGGAAACTATAGCCATAATACTTTGAAGTGATCAATAAAGGATGAGGGTATTGAGAGAAAAAAAATCAAAAGAAAGAGAGGATAACCAAGGAGTTATTCAAAAGGTGAGGAATGGTACGGAGCAGAAATTATAACCATTCAATGAGTGAAAAAGAAAGAAAAAGTAGCATAAAATGAAAAATGGGTGCAAAGTACGAATCTGTACTTAAAAAACATATGCTTAAAAAATGAGAGAAAGTGGTATGGAGCATAAAATGTAACCAATAAAAAAAGGGGATAGTGGTATGGAGCATAAAATGCAACCACTAAGAGTGTTTTAGCATCCTAAGTTACCTAAAAATACCTTGAGATCAAAATTTTCAAAGTGTGCTCCTTTTGTCATTTATACTTTATACTATACTTAAGAGAAGGAAATATTAGAGTAAGCATATAATGCTTATATGAAGACGCAATTATGTTGGCCCTCCATTAAGAGCAAAGGCATGCAACTGGACTATAAAAATTGCACATTACTAATTTGTGAGAAATTTTGAACACTTTACTTGAATCTTATGCAACTTGGGAATGTGGTACTCATTACAATAGTCTTTCACCAAATGAGGTATGAACTTGAATACAATTTTATACACTTTTGTTGTGTTTACCTTAAGGACAAGGCAAAAGTTAAGTGTGGGGGTGTGATAAGTGTATAATTACACTTATTATCATGATATTTTCAATTATAAAATGATATGGTTTAGAGTCATTTTATACTTCATATAAAAGATTTCACATGGTATGCAGTTGTGTTTTATGCAAGTGTAGAATCTAGGTGAATCTTGGGAGTGAAATGATCAAAGATGGAATTCTATGTAAAAAGAGTGAAAAAGGTGTAAAAAGATGTGTGGAACATAAGGATTTGGCTTAGGAACTAAGTTGTCAAAAATTGGCAAAGTTACAAAGAAGAATCATGAAGAAAAGAACAATTCACGATCGTGACACCCATTCACGGTCGCGACTTATCACTCTTCATAAGCAAAAAGTTTCCAACCAAAAGTTACGATCGCGACACATATATCGTGCTCGCGACTTGTGATGGTTATTGGTTATATCTTTTCAACTACCAATCGCTACATAAAAATGATCAACCACCATCAACTGTCAGACGAAAAGACACCTTTTGGAAGCTGACCAATCACAATAAGGTGCTTATCCATTGTGGATGAGGATGAAACCTTGCATCCAATCATATTGAAGTGATGCAACTCTTTGCCAATGGACATGACTCTTAGTTTGGATAGACGCAACCCTTCACACTCTATAAATAGGGTTCAAATCCAACCAATTTCATGTGGTTGATAAGTGTATGATTACACTTATAATCATGATAATTTTGCATAATAAACGCTATGGTTTTAGTCATTTTTATACTTCATATAAAAGATTTCACGTGGTATGTAGTTATTTTTTATGCAAATGCAGATACTAGGTAAATCTTTGGAGTAAAATGGACCAAGGTGGAATTACATGGAAAAAGAGTGGAAAAGTTGCAAAATGATGCGTGGAACGTGAAGAATTGGCTTAGATTTGAAGATGTGAAAGATT
>CATIWQ010332940.1:0-14874 GCA_949673415.1 Euphorbia schlechtendalii | reverse complement strand
GATTTCACTTGGTATGTAGTTGTTTTTGGTGCAAATGCAGATACTAGGTAAATCTTGGGAGTAAAATGATCTAAAGTGGAATTCTATGTAAAAAGAGTGAAAAAGGTGCGAAAAGATGCGTGGAACTTAAAGATTTGGCTTAGGATTGAAGTTGTCGAAGATCGGTGAAGTTACAAGAAGAATTTTGAAGAAAAACACAATTCACGATCGTGACAACAATTTGTGGTCGGGACTTGATACACTTCATAAGCAGAAAATTGTCAAACTAAGATTCGCGGTCGTGACTTGTATATCGCGATCGCGACTTGGAATGTTTTTTATTCAAATCTTCTTAACTACCAACCACCAGATAAGAATGATTAACTGCCATCAACCGCCATCAACTACCAATGAAAAGTCACGTATCAAAAGTCAACCAATCATGAATAGATGCCTATTCATTGTAGATAAGATTAAAGCTTCTCAACCAGCCACAATGAAGTGATGCAATCTTTCACCAATGGACACAACTCTTCGTTTGGATAGACGCAACCCTTCATACTCTATAAATAGGGCTTCAAACCTCACCAATTTAGTGGAATGGGTGGCATTGGAATTAGAAAAAGTGAGAGATATAGTGTGTACATAGATAGAGAGTTAAATTATTTAGTTTTAGCTACGTTCATAAGTGTTAACGAAAAAATGTTTAAGTGATTCGAATCCTTGTTTCGATCACTAGATTTCTCTACATATTTGAGCGATTGTTGTATAAGTGTACTTGCAAATCACTTATCAATAAAAGTTTTCTTTCTTCAACATTCATTTGTTCGATAGCATTCTATCAGAGGTTCTGTATGGATCAAGACCGAATTAAAAGCAAATGTAGGAATTGCGGGAATTGACGACTCCTATTAAAGAGTGGATACGATTTGATCAACTTTAGCTTTCACTTGCATACCTTACAACTTTGCTTTTCTTTCTACTTATACTTTCTATTTCGAAGTTTATGATATGTCTATGTGTCATAATGCGTATTTCGTGTTGATTCTTTTATATTAATCAAGTTATATGCCTTTGAGTTAACTTTAAGAGTATTTTCTAGGTTAATGAGATTGTGTATAATCACTGGATCTGTGATTTTAACGTTGTTTAGTGAGCCAACATTTTTGGAATGGTAACTTGCTAAATGTGGCTATGTGAGAGCGACCCGTACTAAGCATAGTAATATTGTTATCCAACTTTATATAATCACTCAATTTGTTTGCACTAGATTTAGAAAAGTCATTTCATGTGTTGCTCTGCAGTGAATCATTGAACATCTGAGTTTCTAGAACCGATTATTTTAGATTAGTCTGGTGAACGTAATAACTTTATTGCACTTGCATGTTTTCTTTGCTATACTTATTTCATAGGAAAAATCTTCAGATTTAGAATCTCTAGTCTTCCATACATATATCTATCCATTCTTCATTCTAATCCTCCCAACTAAAATCCAAAAATATTTTATTTTCTTTATTCCATTTTTCTTGTTGAGCTTTAAAGCTAGTCCTTCGCTGTGGGATCGATATCTTTTAAAACTACATCGTAACTGTATACTTGCAGTGGTCACCATTTTTCTATTTAGATAAGTGGTATTGACAATACCTGTTCATATTTTGAACTTATATTTTATCGGTAGGAAAGTGGGAGACAAGGTTTTTGGCTTTATTATTAAATAAAAAAATCCTATGAGTTATATTCGAAACCTTGTGAACAATAGACTCACCCATGATGAATGAATTTCCTTCAGTCAGCATCAGCTCCCCAATACTTAGAGAAATTTTCTTTATCTTAGGACTTTATCTTACTTAGCTTCTCCTTTCAAGTTGGTGTTGGTTAATTCCTGCAACAACATTATATATGCAAGAATAACACAAATATAACAATAATTTAATAAGCTCTTAACGTGGACAGAAACTTGTAATATTTTTATTAGATAACTCAATAAGTACACAAGTAGTATCCTATACTAAGTTGTTACATTAAGACCTATTATAAAAGATTCTATTCTGTAGACTAACTACGCAACTTGGGGTTGCGCCCTTTCAGGTTTAGAGAAGAAGATGAGCCTCCACCTCTTGGTGACACACTTGAATGTTGTTGCTCCAGTGGGACTTGACATTGTAGCCTTGGTTCGATGTTTGATCTTTAGGGCTGAGTAGCTTTATGAGCATCTTCAACTACTTTCTCCCTATCTATTCTATCAGAAGTTGTTTGAGACAAAGCATGTCGAAAATTCTCCTGCTTCCCTATGATAGTTGGCGCAATCTCATTCTCTACCTATTCCTTTCCTTACAAAGATAGAACCTCTTTCTCTTTTAGTTATTGTAACAACAGATGATGACACCTTGTGAGATAAGTAATATGATTGAATCCTTGTTAAGAAACTTGTTGAAAGTATTCAAAAGACCTCTGAAATTAGTTGCTGATAATACAATCTTCAACTTAGCTTCTATCTCAACAATTCTAGGACACATTATATTAACATTTTTAGCTATATAATCTATGTCATTTGCATTATGCTCTTTAGTTTTCTACCAGCCACTAAACTTTATCCTAAAGCTCGTTGATTTTATCTATCAGGGTATTTAGTTTCTTATGCATAGTGAGGCCATTACTGGGGTCTACAAACTTAGTTAGTTTTAAAAATAGCTTACCCATGGCATTGATCAACACATTTTGAGAATTCTTCACTATATCTTATGTATTTGTCTTGATTGAAGCGCAAGATGAGTTGAGTTTATCATCCAGCGCACCCAATTTGAACACTAGTTTATCCACCTTCTTAACAACATTATCCACTTTCTTATCATAGTCTATCATCAACTTTAACATTTTTTTGTGAAGTAGTGTCAATACTATTCTTCACTTTACCTACCACTACATTTGCAATGACATTTGAAGTTGGAATAGATGATATAGCTACGTTGAGCTGAGCTACAGAATCCGTCAGCCTTGTTAAGATCAGCGCCATATTATCAACTAGGCTCTTTCACTTTTCTTTTCTATGTGGTTCTAGATGGCAAACAAACTCCCTTGAATCTTTTCAAATTCTTCGTAGTAGATTGAATGAGAGGGGATGTTGGAGTGCTCATCAAATTCTAAAATCTTAGCCTTATTCTTTCTGGACAAGTCCTTCAAATTTTGGGCTAGAAGCACTTGGCTAACTGCCCCATCCTACTCAACATCAGTCTTGAGAGTAAGGAATTCAACCCTTACTAGCTCTCTAATCTGAGCTAAGATAGATGAATCAGATGAATCCTCTTGGATTAGCTTGCTGCTAGATGGCGTTGCTTCCTCAGCTATAAATCTTGCATTAGCACCACCAACATTTGATGTTCCCTCTTGAGCATAGTTCTCAGTATGAGGGACTTCCCTAATCAGAAGGATTGAGGGGGTTGAGGCTGGTTGTGAAGAAAATGTAGGTACAGAAGAAGATGGTGGAATTTGAGATGTTTGTATAGGTGGAAGCGAAGAAGTACAAGTAGGTTTATATTTTTCAAGAGATAGAATGATGTTGGCTTGAATTTGTGGAGGTTGTGAAGAAGGTTTTGTTTTTTCTTAGGAAAGATTAGGAGAAGTAGTATGAATCTAGGAATTTACAGTAGAATTTACATGAGAATTATGTGCAAGAGAAGAAGTAGGATTTAAAATAAAAATTGGAGTAGGATTTACAAAAGAAGTTTGGGAAGGTGTTTTAGATACCTATGGGTTGGCTGTTTGATCCAAGGATGGATCAGCCTCAGGTAACTCAACTTGAGTTTTTGGTGGCTTAGTTTGCTAAGTGAGAATGGGGATTTGGATATTCTCCTTAGGAAGAGTATATTCTTCCTATTTCACCATCTTCACATCATCAACATCCACATCACTAATCACTTGTAGTGATCTCTTCGACCTGATAGAGGCAATCCTCTTCTTTTGAACTCCTTTCAAATTTAAAATGACCTTCTTTACTTCCTCAACAATTCCTTGACTGATGTTGTCCTGGTCTTCTTTGGCTTTTTTATTTTCCTGTTGAAGCCTCTTCTTTAGCTTCCTATTGAAGCCTCTTCTTTAGCTTCCTCAAATTTTCGCTTCCTATCCCTCAACCCTTGCTCTAGCTCAACCGCAATCACGTTTTGGACTTTGGCTACAAAATTCTTGAGGAGGAGGTAAGGATAATTTGGCAATGACAACTTCTTTCTCTTTTATCTTTAACATGGCCTCAACTTCCCTTTGAGACCTAGTTTTTAACTTCAGCTTATTCTCAAGCTATGCTCGGGCAATCATAGCTGTTGCGTTTGCTTTCATTGGGTTAGCTCTCTTTCTTTGGGCCACCACCTTCACTATTAGGCTATAAGGATAGTTAAGTTCGAAGGAGTTTAGATATTCAGGGCAACTCATCCACAGTTCTTTCACTGGATGCCTCTAGATCATCCATATGCAAATTTTCATCCTCCTTGGGAATATCTACAAGAAAGATTGTGGGTTCCACCTTAGTCTTCTTTAATATGATATTTTGGGCCTTAGTATACCTAGAATGGAGCTAGGAGAACTTCAACTTTATGAAGTGTTGAAAGTTAGGAGTTCTCTTCAATGGCAAGAGTTGGTTCCCCCATTCCCTCTCGTATTTGGATATGTCAATTCTCAAAACTTTGACTATCGTAGAAATTAAATAACCATAATGAAACATTGTGGTTACTTTGGTGAGATGGTGCGAAATCAACACTGACTAGTTAACTGCTTTCCTTCCACCATGTGGTAAACTATGCAACGCTTAAACTTGGTACAACTGGTGAGAGATCCAATTTTGGGCATTAAGATCCTAATTAAGAGCTCATGGCAAGTTCTTACCCTCCATGTCATTCCAAAGGTGTAAATTTCTCCTGAGCCATAATCAGCTAAAAGTTCCAAATATTCTAGGATAGCCACAACTTCTTCATCTCCGTTCCTTCAAAGTATAGTACCTTTCGAAGGCATGAGTAAAATGTTGGCTATCATCCTTGGTGAGATGAGGTAGGAAGTTTGATCCATTTCAATCATTAAGATATTAGAAAATCCTTCGATTGTGTAGAGTTTGGTGTAGATTCTGCTGCTTGATCACCCAGTGCATTATCTTGTTCTTGAGTAGTCCATCAGAGTCAACATTAAACACAAGGCCAAAATCCGAAGTTTGATCCATTTCAATCATTAAGATATTAGAAAATCCTTCGATTGTGTAGAGTTTGGTGTAGATTCTGCTGCTTGATCACCCAGTGCACTATCTTGTTCTTGAGTAGTCCATCAGAGTCAACATCAAACACAAGGCCAAAATCCCTATCACCGATTCCCCACTTCACTTGAATAAACACGATTCCTTAGGGAAAAATGATCTTTTTTATTATACCTGGAGGATATAATGGATTCCTCCTTTATATTGTTGAGAAGATACCATTTGTAGAGAATTTAAGAGAAAATAATTAGGGTTCTTAACAGAGTAATTGCTTGAGAGATAGAATTGCAAGCGAGTTTCTTTCTCTAGCTTAATCTCCCTTATATAGACAATTTTGCTGCAACACAGCACGTGTCCTCGCCCTAAGCAAAGATCAATTTTAATGGTGAGATGGAATAATGAATTAACTGACTTAGTTAAATGATGTAGTGTTAAATTTAACGATTTCAATTTAAAAAGACCTTTCAATAAAGTGGCTTTTTGAAATTTTAACCGGGAAAACTTAAACTAACAGAGTTAACGTAAAAATAGATAGGGTTAAATACGTGTCACCTTATACACCCTTGAAATTCATATGGGATGCAAAAGCATAGATAATCCTAATAGCTTCAAGATGAGGTACAGGTGAATAGGTCTCATCATAGTCGATTCCTTCTTGTTAGATGTAACCTTGAGCAACAAGCTTGGCCTTATTTCTAATAACAACGCCATCTTCATCAAGCTTGTTTTTGAAAACCCATTTGGTATCGATGATTGATTTCCCTTTGGGCTTAGGAACTAGATCCCAAATATCATTTCTCTTGAACTAATCCAATTCCTCTTACATCGTGATCATCTAGTAGTCATCTCCTTCTGCATCTTTAAACTTCTTGGGTTCAATCAATGAGATGAAAGCTGGATGGCTCATCATCCTACTGAGCTGACCTCGTATCATTACTGGATTATGAACTTCATCTACAATATTCTTTATAGGGAGATTGTGATGAGTTCTAATCTCCCTTGGAAGACTCATATCTATAACAGGAGTCTCTGCACTAGGTTGTTCAGGCTGAGCTTGATCTTTTTCTTCATTGAAGTTAATAAAGATCTTTATTAGATTTAACTTCCTCAATTTCTAGCTCTTATGCTAGGTTGAGTAAGGATAGAGAGTGGCATAATGAGTTGCTTAATGTTTGGATTACTCCTTCATCTTCATCAGATGGATATCTACTTGCATTGTTAGTTTCATGGAAATCTACATGCATAAACTCCTCTAAAAGATAAAAAATAAGGCCAAAGGATTTGAGATGACTAATCTTGAGTTTACGCCCTCACCAAAGCTCATAGGGTATTTTCTCCAAAATTGGGCGAATTAAAACCTGATGAAGGATATAACAGGCTGTGTTAACAGCTTCTCACTAAAAGTACTTTGGTAGGTTGTTATCACTCAGCATTGATCGAGCCATCTCAACTATGATTATGTTCTTACTTTCTACAACCCCATTTTGTTGAGGCATATAAGGAGAAAAAATGTTACAGTTAATACCATGCGTTGAACAAAATTCTTTGAAATGGAAATGTGAGCGGGCGACATGGAGTGGTGGGCTGATATAGTGAGGAGAATGAGAGGCGCGGTCCACCGGGGTGTTTTTTAAAAAAAGGGTGCACCGGGTCGGGGACCCGGGAAAAAGGTTGAAAGAGAAAGGGCGAAAACCTTTTTTCAGATTTTTTCAAACCCGAATCCGCCATCTCTTAGTGTGGAGTCGCCACCTGGATTAGCTCTTTCCCAGAATTAGAGTCCTGTGAGGCTTAACGTCCAGGGGATGGCCCACCAAGACATAGAGATCCAGGTCCGAGATAAGTTGCTTATTTCTTAAGTGATCACATTATATTACATCTACTGAAAACCGTATTTTCTTAGTTGTGCATATTCGCACTTAGGTCATTTTTGGAGTTTATGTGCATGATTTAACGCGCATAGAAAAAGTAGTAAATTCATACATCAAGCATTAAATAAATCCATCCACAAAGTAGTAAGTAAATATGGAAATAAAGGTGGAAAAGTAAAGGTTATAAAAATTACAAAAATCAGGGGATGCAACCGCCCGTTAACCTATTAATTACATTTCCTAAAAAATATGTGCAATACCCGAAGGAAAAATATAATCCTAAACATACATCTAACCTGCATCCACAAAGGTTAGCATAGGGGATATCACATATGTTCGATTTGATTTTAACGAGGCCTGTGTGACCTAATTAAAACATCGAGGGTTTAAAGTTGTTAGTTTAAATAATAATTGGTTCATTTTTATTTACACATATGTTGATCAATTTTATTAGTAAAAATGATCGCATCGTAAAGTGGTGAGGTCTGTTATCCGGGAATATATTTTATTCCTTTTCGTAGGGGTATTCTAACATAAAAGTTAAAAAAGAAATAAAAGATAAAGAAGAGAATTACAACATTATTTACAGTAATAAGGAATAGAAATAATTCCTAAGTCCACAAATAAAGATCAAAAAGAGATGAAGCAGAAGATGACCATGGAATTCTTAGTTCTAGGAACTCAGAGGTATGAATCCACTTCGGTATATCTGTTCAATCCCTGGGAGCGTTCCTTCGTTCATTTTTGTAGTTGTTGTGGTTTGGTTGGAAAATACGTGTTTATTTATCCAAATGATAATCTGACTCGGGATCTAAATTTGTTTTAGACCCAAGAATATCTGAGGATATTTTTAGAAAAATAGATGAAGAAATTTGATTTTAAGATGAAGAAGTTTGGAATCCAAAAGTGTTTTGGATCCAAGAAAATATTAGAAGAAAAGAATGTATTTTAATTGTATTTGTCTATGTTTTTTTTATCTGAAAAAGAGAATTTTTTATCTGAAACTTCGAGCCCCGATTATCTGAAAAGACTCGACTATTTATAGGGAAAATCCCGAAAATCCAAAAAAAGGTAAGTTTTTCTAGCGAGGGGTCTTGCTAGAAAAAAGTTCAACGAGGCTCCTCACCGAGTCTTTGGCGAGGCATGCCCTCGGCAAAGAGTTTAGCGAGGGCTTCCTCGCCAAGGTGTTTGGCGACGCTTGCATCGTCAAAGTCCATTTTTTGGCGAGGCCTGCCTCAGGCTCGGGTTTTTGTTTTTTATTTTTTTATATACTTTCGTATTTTTTAATTAATTTTTGAATTAAAAAAATAAAATTAAATAATTTTATTTAAAATGTCCTTTTGAATTCAGTGACAAGGAAGACTCCCATTTGAAGATCGTCAGATGGTCGAAAATTGTGTGATTCGAGGATAAATATCCTGAAAAACCATCATCATTGAACGCGTAAGCTAGTACAAAATCCCGTGCTCACAGCTACCCCTCGTGAGATAATCATTGGTTGTATAACCAGTATTATCACAAGAAATGAGCGGAGGGATTGAGAATATACTTGATCGGTGTGGCTGGTGACTTCTTGTTTCCAATTAGTGATAACATAGGCCTTCCTTTCTGGCGCTGTATCTTCATAGGGTTGTCCGTTTCTTTCTTCAGGATCTCTTAGGTACTTGATGCCCCTTTAGTGGTTGGCAACCATTTCATTCTTGATTGATAAATGAGACTGTTTCTTTCTTCAACCGTCAAGATAACCGTTTCATTCTTTGGTTGTATTTTGTATTTTCTTAATAGGATGTTGACTTGTTTCCTTTGACAAGTCAGAAAAATGTTAGTACATTTTATGATGAATGTTTTAATTATTTGATTGAGTTTATGCGAAGCAAAAATTTTTGCTCTTTCAATCAAAAATTAAAACATGAGGAAGAAAGGAGTTTAATAAGAAATTCGAGGGTGTCTCGAAAACTGCTCCGTTGTTTAGGAGGCTTTTGTAGTGTTGCAATGTTGACTTTAGGCTTGAGTGGGCCGTAATCTTGTTCATGGGTTCCTTATGTGGAGGTGGAAGTTCTTGTTTATCGGGATAGTGTTACCCCAGCTTGGCATCGTCTTTACCTATAAATGACGTGATGCGAATGTGATGTATGCATGATTTTATGTATGAACAATACTTATCATATGATGTATGTTCATCTGTTGTTGGTGTCGTCGGCTTCGTTCATTGAAGAGCCTTCTCTTGTGCTAGTGCACAGTTACCCCTAGGGTTTGTCTTGTCAGGGAGGGATTCCATGGATGATTCCCTTGGAACGATGACCATGGGTTCGTTGACTTATATTCAAATTCAAAGCTTGGATCTGGTTTAAAGAAAGTCTGGATAAGTCATTGATCCCACGTTGTGTCGACAATGATAGCTTGGAAGTCGTTTGCCTGAAGTGTTGAAGGTATATGGTGCCCCGTACCGTTAAGAGGAGGAGGTGATGAATTTGATACTTAGTTCTAAGTTTTGCATAGATTGCCTTTGCGGGTTTTCAATCTATTGAACCTTGTCTTAATTTTTACCGGAACCGCCCTTTCAGGTTTTCAATCCAGCAGACTCATTTTTCTTTACTTTATTCTTTTATATATTTTTTTAATTTTTTTTGGATTTTAACTTGCGACGTTCTACCATTGGTATGCAAGCAATCAAAATAAGCATATGCATAAAGATTAAACAAAAATGACAATTCATTGATGAACTTAAGAGGGGTATAAATGTTTCAAATGATTTGACTCTTGCCATTAATTAGCCTTTTCAGGTTTTCTAACCAATGTGGTTCTCTCGATGTCCTAAGTTTTGCCTGAGCCGCCTTTTTTGGGTTTTTAGCTCAGCGGATTATTTTTTTGTTTTGAAAATAGGCCCTAATTTTTGCTCAACTAACTGAGTGTTAATTGACAAGCTAAATACAAATTTATTTTTTGTTAGTACTGCTTTTCATCAATTTATTTCTTTCACCTATGCGTGATAGCAATTGCGTAAGACTTGGTAGATTTGGTAGATCAGTCGCCGTCCATGTCTATGACTTCATTTGTTATCTCGTTCAGCATTTCTAACTGATTGGTATGGCTCTTTGTTAGCTTGATGTGTAGGTGATGATGGGTCTTGATCATCGGTATTTCTTGCGATAATTGCCCCATAAATATTAGCAAGTCATGTGAAGGAACTATTGACATGTTCAACGATTTGACTCCTTTTTAGTTTTAGCATTGACTCTTGTTTGATTATCCCACAAATGATGGTGATCCGTGTGATGGAGTTGTTGACGTGTTTAACGATCCGGCTCCTTCTTTGTGGCATTGCACCGGTTGTTTGGTCTTATGAATAGTGGTGATGGAGTTTTGACTTATTCAATGATCCATCTCCTTCTTTGTGGCATTGCATCGGTTGTTTGGTCTTATCAACAGAGTTGTTGATGTGTGCAATGATCCGACTCCTTTGTGGCATTGCACCGGTTGTTTGGTCTTGTGAATGGTTGTGATGGAGTTGTTGATGTGTTCAACGATCTAACTCCTTCTTTGTGGCATTGCGCCTGTTGTTTGGTTTTATGAATGTTTGTGATGGAGTTGTTGACGTGTTCAACGATCTGACTCCTTTGTGACATTGCGTCAATTGTTTGGTCCCAACTTGCTTGGTTGACATTTTGGCCTTATTCTAGCTCCGATCCTTTTGATCTTTGCGTGAGTCAGTGGACGTTTCATGCTTGGAGATCTTTCCATTGATCACGTGTTGTCTAAGTACATGTATTTGTTTCTCACTTTCTCTTAAGAGTCAATCATTTGAATTTATTGTGGGGATTCCATTTATACCCAAATTAATTTCATGAAATGATGTGCCACATGTGTTAAAAATAATATGTATATGTTCATGAGAATGCATGATGTCATTGATAGAGTATCAAGCAAATAAACAAAGTTTAATTTATTCATAAATAATTCGAAAGCCCCTTGGGTGAAGTAGCAAAAAGCTAATTTATTACATCATCATCTTTCATGGGTTAGTGCCCTTGGATGTGTCTATGGATTCAAAATGCTCCATCTGCTCCACCTTCTCAAGCACTTCTTGATAGCTAGAGAAGCTATCAGATCTGAGTTTGTTCCTGTACAATGGCAGTGCGCCAACCAGCAGCTTTGTTATTATCTCTGGTAGGGTCAAACGAGTCTGCAGCTTGACCTGTGTGGCCATCCAACGTGCATAAAAAGATTTGAAGCTCTCACCCTGCCTTTTCCTTATAGCCTCCAGATGTTGCATTGTGGTTTCCATTTGAGAGTTGAAACCATAATGCCACAACATAGCCTAAGAAAGGCTATTCCAATCAATGGCTATATCTAGCGGAAGGTGGCTGTACCATTCATTGACTGGGTGGTCCAAGGTGACAACGAAGAGCTTAGCCATCATCCATTCGCTAGCCCTTAATGCCCTCATCACCATTTGATAATGCGTTGCGCGTGGGTTGCCAGATCCTATGTAATTATCAAATTGTGGCATTGCGAAGTTTTGGGGCAAGCTATCTTCATCCTTGATTATCGGTTGTGCAGGGTACGTATTCCTTAGGTGGCCACCGTGAATGGCCAAGAACTGTTACCATAGTTCTACCATTCCTGGTTGTTGAAAGATAGCGTTCCCAGTGTTATAAGAGCTATATTGCCCTTGGGGAAATACCGCAAAATGGGGCAGTTGAGGTGCCTAGAACTGTGAGGTGATAAACGTACTCCAGTTAGGAACAAGGTGTTGGGTCATTCCTTGGTAGAAAGGCCCTGGTGCGAATGCTGGTTGGATAGGATGACTTTGTCCTACCCCGGACTGGTAATAGGCAGTAGAAGGTAGGGGCATCATGTGTGAGGTGGGAGGTCCCCCTACCTCAGGCCATCTAGTTGGATTGCTATTGTTAAGGGTGACCTCCGGATTGGACACTACAATCTGAGCCCTCCCGACGTGCTGGCGAATGAGCAATGCTAGCTGTTCGCTATTGGTAAAGGCATTCAAAGTAGCTACAATCTCGGTGCTCACCAACGACTATTGATAATTTTATCCCGTAAGGATAGGGTGATCTTCCCTCGTGCCTTCTTCATGTGGATTAGCCCTAACAGTGTGTTGAACTGAATCTGAGTCTGAACCCGAGTCCTCACTTGAGTCAGTGCACGGAAACCCCTCCATGTTAGCCACAATTGGGGAAATGCAGACCAGGTGACGAGCAAGCCTCTACCAAGCCCCTTTGATACACGAGCAGAATATTAGACCGTGCATGTAAGATTCTTGATATGATTCATGATGTGAGAAATGTGTGAGATGTTTAATGTTATGGCTTCATTCACAAGGGGTTAGCGTGCCATGATGTGAACTAACATGTATGTCAATCCATTTGAAACAAACAGGTTAGTCATTAGGTAAAAAATGTAAACATGTGGAAATGAAAATGCCACAACGGGGGTTGGATTTGAGATTTTTACAATGACTGTGTGACATTTAAGTGAGGTGACTAAGTTACCTATGTTGTAATAGGTCAATGGTTTGGGGTTTTGTACTATGATTAGGTCTCATAGAATGAGGAGGTTAAATTGTTTCGTCTAAGCGATGTGACATACCCTAATAAAATGAAAACAACTACCGTATGTAGCTACCTAACGAATGATTTGGTTATTTTGCCCAATTAGGGTGAAGTTTTTGGATACCTATGTTGTCATCACTATTTGAGGGTATGTGGTGATACGTGAAATATTACCTCGTGTGAGCGAATGATTCGGGTATGAGGCGTATACCCTTGAAAATTTGGTAAGGTAAGACTTTCGAAGTAAGTTTGCCTCGTGTGGGCTTAGGTTAGGACATCAACTAGGATATCCTTTAAAATGGTTTTGGGTAGGGTATTTGCCCTGTTTGGGCTTTTGGTGTGTATAATTACCCTGGAAGGGCTATGAATTGGATGTTGAGTGGACATTTCATAGGTAACATGTGGGATATATTATTGCCCCTTGTGGGCTAAGTGTAAGATGTCAAGTGGACATCACGTAGTAAAAGGAAGGTATATTTTCCATATGCAGGCTAATAGCGGGATGTCAAGTGGCAATATCGCTGAAAAAAGGGGTAAGTGATGTCCCTAAGTGGTTTTATGTTGTCCTAGGTTGATACAATCTATAGTGTCAAGTATGCCTAAGTGTATGTGATATTAGTTCGGTATCGTGATATGTACATTTAATATCATGAGTGTGTGCATTCAAGTGTCTGCACAAAAATTCGCGGTTAGTATGAAAATGATAAAGTGGTAAACATGTAGCACATAACATGCAACGTCCGAACTTCCAACCATATAATTCTCACGTGTAGGGTTTTTGGTTGGTCTCTATCCTATGTTTGGTTCATCTTAGTACCATGAAGATACTATGGAGCGCACGTGCAAGAAAATATAATGCATGATCGCGTGTTGGGAGACACCCTAGGGAAAATGCCTATGGCTTATTTACATGAGGTTTATAAATGGGTTGTTGATGTAGAAGGTTATTGTTGCACTAAAACACACTCCAAGCCTCTCCCCAAATGGGTTGAGGGAGGTACATGCGATATAGCAATAAGTGCTCCACCCGCTCAATTACTATCTTTTCTCGGGGAGGCAGATCAGTACAAGAGAAAGCTTCCCAATAATAGGGGTACCTTAGACTTATGGGCTAATTCCCTCTATTGCAATGCGTTATTTATGAATATGTCAGAATTAAGAGAAAATGGAATAATGTGATCAATAATTTTCGGCACTTATCCAAAATCTAAAATCTTTGAAAAACAAGTTTTTAGAATAAAATCCCCCATGGAGTCGCCATTGTGAGAGGGCGACATAGAGCGATGGGCCGAGAGGGAGCGTAGATGATAGGCACGGTCCACCGGGGTGTTTGAAAAATGGAGCACCAGGTCGAGGAACTCGGAAAAAGTTTTGAAAGAGTGGATGAAATCATTTTTAGATCGGTTCGAACTCGAATCCACAGTCTCTTAGTGTGGAGTCACCACCTGGGGTAGCTCTTTCCAGGAATTAGTGTCCTATGAGGCTTAACATCCGGGGGACTACCCACCAAGACATAGAGATTTAGGTCCGGGATAAGTTGCTTATTTCTTAAGTGATCACATTATATTACATCTATAGAAAACTGTATTTTCTTAGTTGTGCATATTCGCACTTAGGTCATTTTTGAAGTTTATGTCCATGATTTAACACGCATACAGAAAGTAGTAACTCCATACATCAAGCATTAAATAAATCCATCCATAAAGTAGTAAGTAAATGTGGAAATAAAGGCGGAAAAGTAAAGGTTACAAAAATTACAAAAATCGGGAGACGCAATCGCCCGCTAACCTATTAATTACATTTCCTCAAAAATATGTGCAATACCCAAAGGAAAAACAAAATCCTAAACATACATCTTACCTACATCCACAAAGATTAGCACAAGGGATATCACATATGCTCGATTTGATTTTAGTGAGGCCCGTGTGGCCTTATTAAAACATCGACGGTTTAAAGTTGTTATTTTAAATAAAAATTGGTTCATTATTTACACGTATGTTGATCAATTTTATTAGTGAAAATGATTGCATGGCAAAGTGGTGAGGTCTGTTATTCGGGGAATATATTTTATTCCCTTCATGGGGGTATTCTAACATAAAAGTTAAAAAGAAATAAAAGATGAAGAAGAGAATTACAACATTATTTACAATAATAAGGAATAAAAATAATTCCTAAGTCCACAAATAAAGATCAGAAAGAGATGAAGTAGAAGATGAGCATGGAATTC
>CATIWQ010332939.1:0-11096 GCA_949673415.1 Euphorbia schlechtendalii | reverse complement strand
TGGTGGTGCACTATGACCAATGAAATTGTAAGGTTTGGAGCCCTATTTATAGAGTTCTAAGGGTTTCGTCTATCTAAACAAAGGGTTGTGTCCATTGGTGAATGATTGCATCTCTTCATTATGATTGGTTGAGAAGATTTTATATAATCCACAATGGATAGGCACCTTTTCATGATTGGTTGACTTATGATAAGTGTCTTTTCGTTGTTAGTTGATGGAAGTTGATCATGCTTATCTAGCAGTTGGTAGTTAAGATAATACCAGAAAACCATCCAAGTCGCGACCGCGATATACATGTCACAATCATGAATCTTTGATTGGCAAACTTCTGATCTGAAGAAGAACTAATCACAACCGTGAACGGTTGTCGCGACCGTGAGTTGAGTTTTTCTTCAAAATTCTCCTTGTAACTTCACTGATCTTTGACAGCTTCGATCCTAATCCAAATCTTTAAACTCCATGCATCTTTTTGCACCTTTTTCACTCTTTTTTCATAGAATTCCACTTTAGATCATTTTACTCCCAAGATTTACCTAGTACCTGCATTTGCATAAAAAACAACTACATACCACGTAAAATCTTTTATATGAAGTATGTAAATGACTTAAAATATAGTGTTTAGTGTATAAAATTAATATGATATTAAGTGTAATTATACACTTGTCAGTCATGTCAGGCTCCAATTGCTCAAGAGCAATATGGTTTTCTCATCACTGATGATAAACATCTCTTCCATATAGAAGATGATGAGCCTAAGAGTTACGAAGAGGCAATGGAAGGCTCACAATTTGACAAATGGTTTATAGCCATGAGGTCAAAGATGGACTCCATGTACGAAAATCAAGTTTGGAGCTTGATTGATGCTCCAAGTTGGATTAAGCCCATAGGTTACAAGTAGGTTTTCAAGAAAAAATTGACATGGACGGTAATGTGATTACCTATAAAGCAAGGTTGGTTGCAAAAGTTTACAGTCAGAAAGAAGGCATTAACCATGATGAAATCTTTTCACCGGTGGCCATGCTAAAGTCTATCAAAATACTCCTTGCCATCACCGCTCATTACGATTATGAGATCTTACAGATAGATGTGAAAATAGCATTCCTTAACGGGAATCTGGATAGGATGTGTGTATGGTACAACCAAAGGGTTTTACATCCAATGATGTCTCAAATGTATGTAAGTTGCAAAAGCCCATTTACGAACTCAAGCAAGCATCAAGGAGTTGGAATATTAGGTTTGACGAGACAGTCCGAGAAATTGGTTTTGTGTTAAAAGCTAATGAGCTATGTTTATATAAGAAGGCTAGTGGGAATGCAATCATTTTCCTTCTATTATATGTCAATGAAATATTACTGATAGGAAACAATGTTCCTTTTCTTTAGATAGTGAAGTTATGGTTGTCAAAGAAGTTCTCCATGAAAGACCTAAGAGAAGCAGCTTTTATACTTAGTATAAAGATCTACCGAGATAAATACAGAAGGCTGTTAGGTCTTTCTCAATGTAGACATAGATAAGGTTTTGGTTAGATTTAACCTTGAGCAGTCAAGAAAGGGTTATCTCCCTATGTCTCATGGGATTAACAAGTCAAAATCTGAGTGTGCGAGAACATAAAAGGAGAGACTACTCATGAATGGAGTACTCTATGCCTCAGTAATAGGAAACACCATGTATGTTATAGTATGCCCTCGGCCTGACATTTCACATGTGTTGAGCATCACGAGTATATTTCAATCCGACCTAGGTGAGAAGCACTAGATGGCTATTAAAACTATCCTTAAGTACTTATGTAGGACTAAGGATATATTTTTTGTATATGGAGAAGGTGATCTCTTTGTGAAGGGATACATTGATGTAACTTTTCAGTCTGACAGGGACTATTAAAAGTCCCAATCAGGATATGTGTTTATGTTAAATGGAGGGGCAGTTGTTTGGAAAAGTTTCAAACAGGATACATTTACCGATTCAACCACTGAATCTGAGTATATAGCTGCTTTAGAAGCAGCTAAGCAATCTGTCTAGTTAAAGGGATTTATTGGAAATCTCAATGTGGTGTCCAATATTGTAAATCTAATAGTGGCCTATTACGAGAACAATGGGGCTATTGCTCAGGCAAAGGTACCACAATCTCATCAAAGAAACGGATATATACTTAGAAATTACCATCTTATTTAGGAGATAGTAGCTAGAAAAGATAAGCTTATAATACATCCCAACTGATTAGAATCTAGCGGATGGGTTAACAAAATCGTTGACTCAGGTTAAGCATGATTGGCATGTTAACAAGTATGGCATGAAAAACGTAGGCAGTTGGCTCTAGTGCAAGTGGGAAATAGTTAGAAATGAAGAATGCCCAAAGGCAATCAGGTTGATATATCTTAATTAGTTATAATGTACAAACGATTTTAGATTATTATTATTATTATTATTATTATTATTATTATTATTAAATGCATCTTTGTTATTTACCAGTGTTTGTTTAATTTATGTATCCCGTTGGTATCATATATATGTGGTATTATATATATGGACATTGATAAGACAAAGTTCATGACTACTTCATAGCGTAAAAGGGCAAGAACATAGTGGGAGATATGTGGTGTGAGAACTGCACATAAGTGTTACTATGAATAGTCTAAATATCCCTATTCATAGTTTCATTGAAACTAGACATGAATGAAGCGGGTAGATTAGTATGTGCAGGCTTGCTCCTTGGATTAGATCCAAGCAAGGGATCTCACGAGTTGAAGGTGTACCTTGAGTTAATACATGAATTTATTTAGGTAATATTTAGAGACCGCTATAAGACAAACACTTGGAAATAACTATGTCCATGTATTGGTGTCATGTCTTATTACAGTAGCAATACAAGTATCCTCAAACTTGAGATACTGGTTACCTTATGTAGGATTTCCTATACTTTGGGTCATACTTATTCATACCCTGGCAATTAGGATGATACGGGTGATTACAAGTATAGTGATGATCACATTTTGGTAAGCCGTGTAATCAAGATGGGATCCATCGCTCCTGATATAGTGATATAATGGGAGAAGTACCTTAAGGCCTCTTGTTGAAGAGACACACTCATAAACCTCTTATCAGAGTATAAGATTGATAAAACAGGCTTCTAGTTAATTTTGATACAATATGGTGAGTGGTATTCTTTGTGAACAAGTCTAATTCCAGGATAGTTATGGCTATTACATGAGCTAACACTTAATCCGAGATCAATAAATTGGATGGTAATTAACTTGATGGAAGGAGTGTATTGTATTGGTTACTACTGTAGAACCGGATCAAGTCACAGGCATGTGACATTTCGAGTATTGGGGGATCATACGCCTTTGCTAAAAAGCTCATTTGATCTTCTAGAGCTATCGAGTTCTATATCATTCTGGAACATTGAGCCTAAAGGTTCTCGGCTGGGAAGCCAATTTTAGGTTATCCTCTAACGGCTTTATATTTCAGAATCCTATGAGGTCACATACTTTGGGTTTTTACTGGACTAAGTAAAGAACCTATAGACTAGGTCTATACCGAGAATATTAAGGTTGACGAATTCATCTTATGAATTATTAATTGGTTGGACCAGATTAATAATTAAAAGGATTAAAGAAGAATTTTGGGGAAAACTACACCTCTTCTCCTTTTAAATGGACTTCAGCTCAGTCTTTTGTCCTAGTTCGACATTTTTTCTTCGCGAGCTTTTTTCAAGATCGTTCATGAGTTTCTCCAATGTCGGATGAATTCTTTAGAAGATTCTTTCTTTTGAAGTGAGCCTTCTTAGTTAATATTTTCGAGTTGGTATTCGAGCGGTCTAGCAACTGCTGTCTACCAACAGGTTCTTCCTCAATGGAGGTTTTGTTCGGTGAAGATCTGTGTGGATCAATCATAAAGGATGTCTAAGATTGGAAGCTAATGCTAACGGAGTTCTGCCAAACTGCTCTAAGGGAATGCCGCACTAATGGAAAGGTACACATCAACTGGTAATGCTCTTAACTTAGATGCTAGGTTTCTTTTAATAAGTTTTATAAACCTAATAGCATCTATGGAACGTTTCAACTTAGATTATATCAATCGTGGCATGCTTAGGAGATCCTTTAGGGTTAATTTTAAGTTTTGAAATTCCACCTTACAACTTTGCATGTTCAATTACTATTTTGATTAACCAACAATAAGGTAGCAAAAGCTCAACTAGTTCCTACTCTTAGAAGGCCCTATAATCAAGGAGTGGAATCCGAAGTTTTACTACAACCTCTACTCGATTGAGGGCTTCAATGATGTCCTGATGGTAGATATTGGTTATAATTCTTATCTGATCTGCGCCAAGTTGATTGGTAGCCTCCTTAACATGTAATTGAAGGGCATAAAGCTAAGGAGAAATGGTGTTGAGGAACTCGTGGCTTTGTCGGAAGATTGGGTATTGCCGGCTAACTATGGCTCTGGAGAAATAGCAGCTTCAAGCATGAGGTGGACATCTAAAGCTTGCCATGAACTACTTATCAAGATGGTGGTAACTAAAATAGGATCCCTTAGTAGCTACACCTATTTTGAAAGGTGTGTGGTCTACCATATGGTAGAGGGGATACAACGTAATTGGCCAGTGATGATTCTACATCACTTGACCAAAGTTACTACCCTGTACTACTACGGGTATTTGAGAACTGCCATTCAAAGGCTGTTAGGATGGAAATATCCTAGTATATCGATGGACCTGGAGAGCCCGTTATCCCATTGAAGAAGACTCTGGACTTCAACCATTTTAACAAGATGAAGAATAAGAAAGTCCATACCAGATACACCAAGATTCAGGACATCAAGCTTATGGAGGTGAAGGTAGAACCAATTGTATTTCCAGTAGATATCTGAAAAGAAATGAAGATGAGTTTGTGGTGGATTATGAAGGGTCCACTGAGGAGAGCATAGATGATAGCCCTCTTTCTGCTCAACTAGAGCAAGTTTCAACCATGTCTGCTCCCACCAGTCTAAAGGCCAAGACTAAGGCTCAAGAGGTGAGAGCTAGCCTAGCAAAACCAAGGGTAGGAGATGCGCATACCCAAAGTCATGCTAAGGGAAGAAATAAGTTAAAACTAAAGACTTGCACTTAGAGGGAAGCTGAGGCGAGGAAAAAAGAAGAAGAAGAGGATGCACCTACCACCAAGTTTCACTCCCACCTTCTCCTCCTGAAGTTTTGGAATAAATTAAGAACATGTCTGCAAAGGAGTTAGGAGAAAGCCTGCGAGAATAGAAGTGAAAATTTAACAAATCGAGAGAAGTGGTAGCTAAAGGAAACTTCAAGAAGACTAAGAAGGACACCCAAACTATTAGTCCTAGAGCTGTAAAGGAGATGGAAACTGTGATTTCCAAAGTAAAGTGTGTTCAAAGAAAATGGATTGACATACCTCGCATAAGGAAAAATATTCAAATCCTAAGCAGCGAGGAGGATGATGACATGGAGGCCATCAACCAGGAGGAATATGCTCTTCTTGGGTAAATAACCAAAGCCCACTTCACACTCAGTCAATCGAGTCACTTCCAACTCAGGCTGAGTTACCTGAGGCTGACCCATCATTGGGTCAAATAGCCAACCAACAGATACATCAAAATCCTTCCCCCAAATCTTTTATAAATCTTAAAAACCTCCATCTATAAATCTTGAATTACCAACCTCTTATGTACATTCCTCTCCTAAAAATTCTTCTCTAGTAAATTCTCCCATATATTATCCTATTCGTATCTCTTCTTCACTAAATAATTCCCAAGAAAAGACCAACCATTTTTCACTACCTCCAAATACTCAAACTTCACTCATTCCTTCCCTTGTTAAATCTAAACCAACCTCTATTCCTTCTTCTCAAAATGTACAAACCACCTCTACATCTACCCTTTCTTCAAACTCATCTACTACCCCTCTAATCCCTCATATTAGAGAAGTTCCTGAAGCTGAGAAGTTCGCTCAGCAAGAAAAAGTTGAGGAGTTGCCAAGGAAAATTTTATAGCCGAGGAATAACTCCCTCCAGCAACAAGCAAGTCCAAGTAGTCTTGGATGATTCAGTCATTTTGGCTCAAATTAGGGAGTTGGCTAAGAAGAAATTCCCAACTCTCTAAACTGATGCTAAATTGGATGGTGTAGTAAGCCAAGTGCTACTAGCACAGGAAATGACGGACTTGTCTGTGAAAAAGAAGGCCAAGCTTTCGGAGTTTGATGAGCATTCCAGCATCCACTCTGAATCAATTTACTTTGAAGAATACGAGAAGACTCAAGGGAGCCTATATAAAATAAGAAACCATCTATCTAAGGAAAATGCAAAGAGCCTAGTGGACAATATATCTCTGCTTTGATCTTAACTGGGCTGACTAACTCTGCAGCTCAACTCAATGCGGCCATCTCTTTATCCCAACTTCTACTACCATAACAAACACATTGGTAGGAAAAGGTAAAGGTAGCATAAATGTAGCCACAGAACAACTGAGTAGTTTGAATGCTACTCTAACAACTCAAACTATGTAGTTTTACAAGTTTGGCAAAGAGGAAGCCAAAATAAAGACCACCACAGACAGGAAGAAAAGTGCATTATCCAAACAATTGGATGTAAATACGGATCTTGGGCATACCATGTGCCAACTGATGGAGAAGATGTCTACTTTGATGATTGCTTACTATAAAAAGGTTGATAAAGTGGTGAAGAAAGTGGAATAGCCTGTGTTTAACTTGGATGCACTTGGAGACAAGCTCGACTCAGCTTGCACCCTTATTAAGAATAATACTGACCATTAGGTGAAGAAAATACAAAAGGCCTTTCTAGAAGCAATGGACAAACTATATCCTAAGCTAACTAAGTCTATTAAACCTGATAGCAGACTCAATATGCACAAGAAACTGAATGCCTTGAAGGATATTCTTCATGAAATTCAATGGAATGTTAACCAATTGATAACTACTGGACTGTATGATGCAAGGGACATAGAGTTCATAGCGAAGAATATCAACCTCATGTGCCCAAGGATTATCGACGTGGAAGCAAAACTGAAGATAGCTTTATCTACATCAAATTTTTGAGGTGTCTTGTAGTGTTTTTAATAGTTTGCTTGCCAAAGTTTCGATCAAATTGCTCATCTAACCACATGTCATCATTTACTTCCACAAGAACTGAATGATCAAGACATTCTTTTAGTAAAAGGAAAGAAGTAGCTTGAGCAAGAGATTTCACCAACCATCTTATGGAAGCAAGAGGATTTTCAAGCTATAATTGAGTCCTTCAATATTTATCTCCAACAAATGGTCACGAAATAGATATCAAAAATGGCCAAAGTAGTTGAAGATTCTCAAAGGGAAGCTCAACAACATAAATCAAGAATTTTGCCAAGGCCTCAACATCCTCAGCAACATCATCAGCAATATCATCAGTATTCCAAAGGCAACGAATCATTATCATCTCAGCAGCACACCCATAGGTAGTATAGTATAAAAAAATTTTTAATACCAATGTATCTAGTAATCACTTAGTATAGGACATAATTTGTGCACTGAGTATGTCTTTTTATCAGTAAAAATTTACAATTTTATTCTATATAAGTTAAGAGCTTCTTAACTTCTTACATATACTGTGTTATTTGTACTTATAAACTGTTGCAGGAATTAACCAAGACCACCTCAAGGATAAGCTGAGTAAGACAAAGTCTCAAGATTAATAAAAATCCTCTAAGTATGGGGGAGGCTATACTAACTGAAGAATATCCACTCAGTATGGGGGAGTCTATACTGACTAAGGAGTTCACTCAGCATGGGGAGTCTTATGTCACTCATCAGGTATTCTCAAATCTATAAACTATTTATTAATTAATTTCTTCTACTACATAGTTTGTTATCTGTTCCATAATGGGGGAGATTGTTGAACCCAAGTTAATAGTACTTCATAGTATTTAAAATGTTTTGGAAATAACAAATTGTCTAGGATAATGAAATTAATTAAAAACTAAGTAGACTCTTAATTAAATACATTTACTTGAGTTTGTTCAAGGAAAAACTACTCAGTTTACTATGTTTAAATTAAGTTATGGTTTAGAGTAAAAAAAGATTAGGCAAGTGGAGTAATAGTGGTTTATTATATAGAAATTCAGCGAAGCTGAGTAGCTTTTATTTACTTAGAGTTGAGTTCTTTGACACTTGGAAATAATATGACACACGTGCTTTTAACTTTGTGTGTGAGAAATGGAATATTCCTTTGATGCTTTTCAAGTAAAAAGCATTGAAATTGAAGAAGATATTCAAGTGGTCCTCGCAACCAAAAGGTGTTAGTATGGAATGTTGAAGATTCCTCGTTAGCGTCCAAGGCTAAAGTCATCTTCTCACATGCACCATTTTTCTAGTGTCTTCGCGCTCCTTTGCAACATTAGAAACAAAAAAAATCACAAGCTTCCACATTGCATCTCGCACACCTCTCTCTCAAAATAGAATTGCATGATGAAATGAGTTTTGGACGCATCAAGATTAATGGATTAATCTCATGCTTCAATGTTCAAATTCACTTTCTCTAAATGTCCTGGAATCTATTTCAAACAAGCAGATACGAAAGCTATGAAGAGAGGAGAAATTGGAGACCAAGTCAGGATGAGAATTTTGCGATGGCCAGTTCCAACTCTTTCAAGTACGAATAGAAGATTGAAGCAGAAGTTCAAACTTGGTGAATCACCTCGCATTTCTTAAGATCTGAAAATTTTATCTAGCAATCCCAGCATTTAGAAATTCCAAATTCAAGCATTTTAAAGCAAACACTCTTTTTTCCCATCTATTGTATTAGAGAGAATTCATATTAGATTTAACATTGTAAAAGCATTCAGCGCTCTTTATAAGTTGAAATCCTTCATTTTCAAACTTTCAATTAAATTTATGAGACAGTTTAAGAAGGGCACTTTAACTATTTGAGTGGTAGTTAGAAATAAAGGTACTTTCTGTAATTTGTCTACTTGTTGTAAAGGCTTCTCCGCCTAAGGAAAGAAAGAAACCACTAGTGGATTAAAGCTTGGAAAGGAATATGGGGATTGGAGGTAGGCTAGGGGTTGAAGCAAGATAAATTCTCAGGTGTTACCTTACTTAAACCTTTTTCTTGCTTTTATTGTGCTTTGCTCATCATCATCTCTCTAGTTTATCAGTTTCGTTTGAAAAAACAAATCTAACTTAAGTTGTTTACTTAGGACAGGTTAAAGATAAACTATATCAGTGAAGTTGAGTAGTTTATAATTTTTACACCCAAGTAAACAACATATTCAACTCAGCATGAATCTAAAAATTGAAATTAGAATTAATTTTTATAAACTCTAAAATGATCCAAGTATTCACATTCACCCCTCTACTCAATTATTTAAGCTAAAGAGGATAAAAATTGATAGATGCACTAAGTTGGATTAATCCCATGTGTTGCAAGTGGGTTTTCAAAGAGAACAATGACATAGATGGTAATGTAATTACCTATAAAGCAATGCTAGTTGTAAAGGGTTATAGTATAAAAGAAGGCATCAACTATGATGAAACCTTTTCACAAGTAGCCATGTTAAAGTCTACCAGAATAATCCTTATCATCGCTGCTCATTATGATTATGAGATTTGGTAGATAGATATGAAAACTGCTTTCCTTGATGGGAACCTTAATAAGGATGTACACATGATACAACCCGAATGTTTCACATCTCTTGATGGCTTGAAGGTATTCACATTGTAAAGGTCCGTTATATGGACTTAAGCACTATCAAGGAGCTGGAATATTAGGTTTGATGAAACAATTCAAGAAAATCGGATTTGTGGTAATTGTAATAAGCCTTATGTTTATAAGAAGGTTAGTGGTCATTTTCCTAGTTCTATATGTTAATGACATAATATTGATAGGAAACAATGTTTCTCTTCTTCAAATATTTAAGTCATAGTTGTCAAAGAAGCTCTCCATAGAAGACCTTAGAGAAGCATCTTTTATACTTAGTATAAAGAAATATGGTGATAGATCGAAGAGACTGCTAGGTTTTTCTCAAAGTACATACATAGACAAGGTTTTGGCTAGATTCAACCTTGAGCAATGAAGAAGAGGTTATCTTCTCATATTTCATGGGATTAACCTTTCTAAATCCAAGTGTCCGAGAGCATAAGAGGAGTGCCTACACTTGAATGGAATTCACTATGCCTTAGTGATAGGATCCATCATGTATTCTATGGTATGCACTTACCTTGACATCTCACATGTCTTGAGCATGTTCAACACTTTTCCACTAATAAGTTTAATAACTTGTTCGCAAGATTTTGGCTATACTCGTTTCGAAAGGCTTATCCCCAGTAACGGTGCCAAAAACTTGTTCGCGTTAGAGTATAGGTGTTGTCAATACCAATTATCAAATAGAAAAATGATGATAACTGCAAGTATATAGTTACGATGTAGTTTTAAAAGATATCGATCCCACAGGGAAGGAACCAGCTCTAAAGATCAACAAGAGAAATAGAATAACAGAAAATAAAATAAATGATTTTATTTTAGTTGGGTATGATGGGATATGATGGTGGATAAATGTATATAGATCAGAGTAGAAGAAATCAGTATAGATTATTCCTATGAACAAGTATAGCAAAGAAAACATGCAAAATCAACAAAAATATTACGTAAACTAGACTAATTTAACAAATTTGGTTATAGATATTCAGATATTCAATTATTCACCGCAGAGCAACAAATGAAATGACTTTTCTAAATCTAGTGCAAACGAATTAAGATGATTATATAAACCTGGATAACAATACTACTATGCTTAGTATGGGTCGCTCTCACATAGCCATATTTAGCAAGTTACCATTCCAAAAATGTTGGCTCACTAAACAGCGTTATAATCACAAATCCAATGATTATACAGAATCTCGATAACCCTGAAACTACTCTTAAAGTTAACTCAAAAGCATATAACTTGATTAATTTAAAAGACTCAACATGAAATACACATTATGACACATAGACATATCATAAACTTCGAAATAGAAAGTATAAGTAGAAAACAAAGTAAAGTTGTAAGGTTTGCAAGTGAAAGCTAAAGTTGATCAAACCGTATCCACTCTTTAATGG
>CATIWQ010332926.1:0-10185 GCA_949673415.1 Euphorbia schlechtendalii | reverse complement strand
CGAAATATAAATTTTAATTAATTTTAAATTAATTTAATAATTATTTTCACATTTAATTTTCATTTAATACTTGAAAATTAAGGTTTCTTTTTCAAATCAACAATAAATTACATGTGTTAAAAATTATTTATATTGATTTTTGGTTATTTTATGGAAAAAAAATTAATTTAAAATAAAAAAAATATAATTTTGATTTAAAACAGAACCGAACCGAAACAATTCGGTTCGGTTTTCGGTTATAAAATTCCCCCCGTTCAATTTTTGGTTCGGTTCGGTTCGGTTTTTGAACCGAACCGAGTTTTGCTCACCCCTAATTGTTACACTTAAAATTGAAGGTCTGCCTCGGGTCTTATTATTTTTATGTAAATTTATAATAAAAGGCTAGTTCCGTTGTAATTTAATAAATGCACCATTCGTTATACCAAGTACATCATAGTTCTAACTTCTACCAATGTCATACAATACTTGTAACATTATGCCCCAAGTAACCATCGTTCCACTATTCTGTTGATGATAGCTGACTGATGTACCTTGGTTTCGAAAATTATCTTCCTAATTGCTATTCAACATTTTGATTATTCCTCAAACCACTCGTGTGCAATATCAAATGCTAAAAAGTTTGATTCAGGTTTGCTCTTAGAGATGACTCAGTCAGATGATCAAGGCTTATATTTTGCATTACAGACCAATAAATAAGGTTTGCTAACTTAGGAATAACGAAAAAAGAAAGATATAGACCGTCTACTACACTACAAAAAAACATATATTTAATGTTGACAAATTAATTTCACAAAAATTGCATCCTAACGAATCTTTTTAATTCTAAATCTAAAATTAATGTTATGAATGATGATAAAAAAAGTATGTAGATGCTGCCAGTGCCGGCTAATCCCACACAAAAACAAACGCATCACTATCAGTGCCGGCCGCCATGTTGCCACATGCAATCAAAACCAAATTACAATTTCATTCTTCACGCAGCACGAAATATTCAATTCCAATGCCAACTGACATCTAAATAAAATTTCTCATACAATAACTATTAACATCAATATCCTCAAAAAAGCTGGAATAGAAATGGTTCAAATATTTTTAACAGAATACCAACCACAAATCAATCACTCTCAGCATATCCTACAACAACACAAAGCAAAAGTGTCTTCTCAACATCCAGATCAACCATTACAGTAACATTATAAATTGCAGGATACATTGGAAAATAAAGACCCGTTCATATCAACCATATGAGTTCAAAAGACACTGACCCAAAAAAACATTTGCGGAGCTTAGAAGCATTTGCGGTGGACGATGGACGGACCAGACTCGTCGTACTCACCCTTGGAAATCCACATCTGGTACACCATAAAGATAAAAGATTGCATGTCAGTCTTGTTATTGCAATACAAATAAACTACAAGTATCAGGTTGAGTAAAGAACAGAAAACTCACCTGCTGGAAGGTACTGAGAGATGCGAGGATAGATCCTCCAATCCAGACACTGTACTTTCTCTCTGGTGGGGCGACCACCTTGATCTTCATACTGCTAGGGGCAAGGGCAGTGATTTCCTTGCTCATACGGTCAGCAATTCCGGGGAACATAGTTGAACCACCACTGAGAACTATATTGCCATAAAGATCCTTCCTGATATCCACGTCACACTTCATGATGGAATTGTAGGTGGTCTCGTGAATTCCGGCAGCTTCCATTCCGATGAGAGATGGCTGGAAGAGGACTTCCGGGCAGCGGAATCTTTCAGCTCCGATGGTGATCACCTGGCCATCGGGGAGCTCGTAGTTCTTCTCAACAGATGAACTGCTCTTGGCAGTCTCCAGTTCCTGCTCGTAGTCAAGGGCAACATAAGCAAGCTTCTCTTTCATGTCGCGGACAATTTCCCGTTCTGCCGTAGTGGTGAACATGTAGCCTCTTTCAGTAAGAATCTTCATCAAGGCATCTGTTAGATCACGCCCAGCAAGGTCCAGACGAAGGATTGCATGTGGAAGAGCATACCCTTCATAGATGGGCACAGTGTGACTCACACCATCACCAGAGTCAAGCACAATACCTGTTACAGATGACATGCCATTCAATTAGGCATTCATTTGAAAGACATTGTATTGTATTGTTGAATCTAATAGGTATTAATCTGATACGTACCAGTAGTACGACCACTGGCATACAAGGATAAAACAGCTTGAATTGCAACATACATTGCAGGCACGTTAAATGTCTCAAACATGATCTGAGTCATCTTTTCCCTGTTTGCCTTGGGATTCAGAGGAGCCTCCGTTAGCAGAACTGGATGTTCCTCAGGTGCAACTCGAAGCTCATTATAGAATGTGTGATGCCAGATTTTTTCCATGTCATCCCAATTGCTCACAATGCCATGTTCGATAGGGTATTTCAAGGTCAAGATACCCCTTTTAGATTGTGCTTCATCACCAACATAGGCATCTTTCTGACCCATTCCAACCATGACACCAGTGTGTCGAGGCCTTCCAACGATACTTGGAAACACTGCCCTAGGAGCATCATCACCGGCAAAACCAGCCTGCATAAACAACAACCAAGAATCACAATATGGAACAAACTTAAAAGCGAAAAGACTTCTCTGACGGAGAAATTAGTAACTAACCTTCACCATTCCAGTTCCATTGTCACACACAAGAGGTTGAATATCCTCAGCATCAGCCATTTTTCAATGAAGCTGCATAAAAGTAGCAACACAAAGAATGAATGCATTACATGGAGAAGCAGCATTTGCATATACAAGAACATAAGTAAGCTGGCTGAATGCCATCATCATGAACCCAGAAATACAATCATACAAATAAGCCTTAATCTAATGCTTTATATATTACACAATCTACAACAATCATCAATCACTAAAATTGCCCTCGTCATTTACTGAACTTATTTTAGTACACCATCTATCCATAACAGCATATTTACAATCCAATAAATGCATTTTAGAAGTAGAACATGTAGAATCACTTAGTACACATCAGAAAATGCACAAAATCCTTCGGACATTAACACACCCAGTAAGTATAATCAACATACAGTTTAAGACAACAATGAAATAACAATTCAGCAATGCATATTTATCTCAATAACCTGTTTAGCTAAACATAGCTATAATCTTGTGAGACTCACTACATTATACAGCTAGTTCAACAAGACCACAACAAACAAAATTCGAGACTTCAGACTTCACAGATCGAAATCAGCAAAATACACCAAAAAGAAAAAAAAATACAAAAACAAAACGAGATCCATATGTTTGAAGCAGATCAAATCGTAGAGGTACAGATCTAGATATGAGAAAGTCAGATCAGATAACCAAATCAACCGAATCGAGGCTATTATAGTCCACACAAACAACGATGCAGCTTAAAAACCAGAATTGAACTTCTAAAAAGCTAAACTAACAACAGATCTCATCTCCAACAGCCAAAACAAACACAAAATTCATAGATCGGAACAGAAAATCCAGAGAGATAAGCAAAGCATGAAAAAGAGTAAGAAACTAAACAGAATTAGATCAAAGCACATACCTTAGATAAAAAAAAAAAGGAGAAAGATCGAAACAAACCAAGCCGATATACAAAGAAGGGCCTGGACGGCGGCGGTCTCTCTCCCTGCGGATAATTGGTTTGCCGAGAAGGAAGAAGCAGCTGAGCGAGATATAAATGAAGAGTAGAGGCTGCTACAAAGAGGGGTTTCCTTATATAGCGGTGTTTTTCCACAATGCGTTTTTTTCACTTGGACTATTTTCTTTTTTCTTTATATATATTAAATATATAGCACACAATTGGGACCATGATGATGATACCAGACAAATATTAACCGTAGGATTAAGTAAATCGCTATTTTCAAAAAACCATGAATTTGTAAATTTGAAATTTGAATAACCTTGTGACAGTTATTTTTGACTGAATATCCTGTCATTTAAAAAGAAACGTATTTTTTATTAGAAAAATAAATTATTAGCAAGGTAATTTGGAGTTAGTTTTAAATATACAATTATATGTGTGGATTTAAAATCAAAAGCGGACCGCGCATTACATAATAAGACGGGGTGAAAAAGCAAGAGGTTTTAGAAAGTTTGAAAATTCAATTTAAGAAATCAAGTTCCTGAAATCAAAATTAAATAAAATATTGTTTTAATAGGAAAATTGAGTTTTACAAAATTTATTTGATAGAAATCAAATTTTGAAAACACAAATTCATTTTAGAAATTTTTTATGAAAGTCACGAGCCATAAATCAAACACTAAGAATGAGAATCGTTAATTGTATCAATTCATTAGGAAAATTCTGATGCAGCTACCTCTATACTGAGCAGTAGACTGACTACACCTAAATCAAAAAGATTCGATTTTATATGTTGAAGTAGAATATAATTCATAAATTCAAAGAACACTATCTTAAAATTTATTGATTGATTTGTTTTATTTCAGCCATATTTAATCCATTTTCAATTTGAATCTCAAATTTTATATGTTGAAGTAGAATAGTGATGTATAAATACGACATGAATCTAGATATGTAAAGAATAATACAACTACCTAAAATACACATAAATCTAACAATAAAGAAAATATAACAATAAAATATATTGTACATATCAACATGGAAAACAAATATAGTTAGCATATAACATGAAACATAAATGCGCATTTTGGACTCAAAATGATATATTGTGAATAAGAGGAACGATGGATTTTAGATCATTGTGGGTGATTGCAAGAAATAAGATAGTAGCCTGTACTACAAGTGAAAAACAATTTTTGGAAATTAGATTATGCTTAGCTTTCTCGTATGTACACAAATTTATGTTTTTTTTTAATACTTAACCTAAACATGCTTCAAATTCAAAGCATACCATGGAAGCAAGACCACAATCACGCTAAACATTAATATAAACAATTCTAAGTCGTAAAATGCATGAAAATTTGAAACCTGAGTAGAAAATGAGGTATTTCCTAAAAACAATCAAGAGTAGTGGACGAAACAGATGATAGTCGTGGATCCACGACAATTGATCAACACTCGTGAATGGCTAGAAAAAAATATCATTCACAAATCTTGACATAGCTTCTCACCACCAAAATCCAAAAAAAAGCACATCTGATGGAAAATGCAAGATGGGAACAAAAAATTCACAAGTACATGTAAAAGATAGGGGAATGATGGTAAGTCATGAACATAAATTTTTTTAGTAGTTATGTGGTTAAAAGAATAAGAATACTTAACAATGAACGATTGAATTTTGATCTTCAAATTTGAGCTCTTAGACAACTTTGATCCAAGATCAATAAGGCGAGTATATATGCTAAGATAGCAAATGATAAGTGTTGAAATGATAATAATTACCTATGGCTTTTTAGTAAAAGTTTCATTTGAGTTTATTTATTTATCTTTCATAAAAAAAATTGCAATACTGAGCTTAAAGAAAAAACCTCACCTCACCTCGCTCTTCATGTGATTGAACCTGCTGTGACCAATTGGATGATAAATTCAATCTCAACTACTAGGTTTATTTATTCGTCAAAAAATTTATTTTTTGATCTCCTTTTAAAAGATTTTGTAGTATTTTTTTATGCAATGTCAAGAATTCAGGTATATAGCATACCTTATGCACAATGATGGAAAACGGCTAAGGCCACTTTCAATGGTTCCCTATTTTGAGGAAATCCCCAAAATGGGGAATAAATATGGGGAATGTTTAAGTCCAACCATTCCCCATATAGTATATCCTCAAAATGAGGTTCCCTATATATGGGGAAACCCATTTTGGGGAATGATTATTATATTAATATTTTTTTAGTTTTGATTTAATTTAATGTGTTTAATATTTTTTTAGTTATTGGGAATAGATTTGATGTAAATAAATTAATATAATAATAATAATAATAATAATAAAATATTATTACTTTATTGGAATCTGAAATGGAGAATTGAAAATGAAGAAGATTGTTTGAGTAAAAACACTGTAGATTTTGCAAAATGAGGTTTGGGGAATGGAAAATGGGGAAAATGATTGGACATGCTATAAGGAATAATCAAGCAATGGCTAACTTATGATTATGCAAAATGTGAAGTGTTGAAGACTTACACTACAAGGCGTTTCATATTCGTGTAGCTAATTTATTAAACGTGGCATGTGCAATTTAAGAGAAAAACAGAGAGATTACAAAGGGCACGATTGTGATTCCATGGTGCGATCAAAACATGCGTGGTTGGTTAGATTGCATGGTATATTTATGCACGATCCTTAGTAGCTACCGTAACTTCCACCAATTGCTTAGAGACTAATGCACATTTTCACCAAAGGGTACTTATTCCGACCAAATAGTTGCTTATTTTTACTTTTATAAATAGGTGTAATTTATATTATTTTTAGGGAGTTGGAATTCTCAAGAGGAGATGCTATCATGGAAAAATTATAAGTTTGTATCATGTACAAACTTTTATCAATAAAACTTTAGTTCTTCGGTATTATGTTCCTTTAATTACAAAATAAATTATCCACCTAATACATCAAGAACTCTTGAAGTTGGCTCAGAAAATCCGATGTCACCCTCAACTTTTAAAAGGACCAGTTACCCCCCTTAACTTGGTAAAAATACACCAGTTAGCCCCCTCAATGCCACGTGTCAGAATTTGGTTGATTTAACTTTTCAAAGATATCATTTTTCTGATTTTTCTCTCTTTAACCAGAAGTTGACACATGGCATTGAAGGGGTAAACTGGTGCATTTTTGCCAAGTTAAGGGGGGTAACTGGTCTTTTTTGCCAAGTTGAGGAGGGTAAATGGTCCTTTTGAAAGTTGAGGGTGGCATCGAGTTTTCTGAACCAACTTCAGAGGGGTCTTGATGCATTTGGCCTAAATTATCTTTTAACATTGTTATAAGATAGAACACCAAATGACACGATGAATTGTACTACAATGCCATAATTTTAAGGTATAAGTAATAAGTAACAATGTTTATCGCATATGCCTCATTTTGTAAGTAGTTGCCCACTTGTTACAGTTAGGCTTTATCAGACTCTTAGTCGATCTATTGCTGCCCATAATCTTATTCTTTCTACCTAGGTGATACCTAGTTGCGATTTTTAAGATACTAATATTCATGAAAATTATAGTTTAATTTCTTAACTCATAAAACTTAACTCCATTAGTAAAACTTATGCCATCGAAGTATTATCATCATATCTTATTTTGAGTCTCAATTGAGAAATAATGAGTTATAAGCCATAAAAAATAAAATAAGTTTGAGATACTCCGTACCAAGATAAACATTAATAAAAAATTTGGATTTTCAATGAAAATATTTTTTTAGTAAAAGTTAACTAAAATATTATTTTTTCAATTTTTAAATTTTTATTGTTATTTTTATAATATTATTTTATAAAGTTTAATTGAATATATAATTTTAATACATTCTTAAAAATACCGTCCAAATTGCTAATAAGTAAATTCTTAGGCCACATGTTATAATTTGTTGCTGAGAGATGTGATTAAAAACAAAATTATCTACTAACTTCCTATTCATACATTCACATAAATTAAACTACCTACCCACTGTTTTTAAAAGTACTCGCCTAGGTCCGTCTAGGCCTCGCCTAGGCGCTATTTTGAGGGTCGTCGCTTGACTACGCCTAGCGTTTAAAACTTGTCGACCAGTGTTTAAGTCCGCCTAGACCCCGATTAATCCCCACCTAGACCCCGATTAACCTTCGATCGCCTAGCGCTTTTTAGAACACTTACCTATCCCATTTTTCATTTCCAAAAACTCTATTTTCATCATCTATATTGTTTTCTTCACCCGAATTCTCAATTTTCCACTTATAAAATTATATTCCCTCAATTATCATAGTAACAATAATAATAAAAACTATGAAAAGAATAATGAAAGAAATAATATTATATTACATATTTCAAAATGGGATTTTATATATTTGGGAAACTTGTTTTCGGGAGATATTAAATTCTACATATATTTATTTCATTTTGCCAAATTTCTCATTACAAGAACTTTTGAATTTGCTCAGCCTTCTCTTTAGGGTTTCAAATTAGCTTGGCGAAGTTCAATTCAATTAAACTTTTATTTGCTATAATTAACACCACACCAGAGTGAAACACATAGTTATATGGACCAAATTGGCTCGATCAAGGGACCCTTCCAATATATCCAACAGAAGTAAATAAAAAAAACTGGAACAAGGTAAAAATAAATCCCTAAAATATTTAGTTGTCTTACACTTCATAAAATTTTGGATATTGGTTATACCCTTTTACTCACATTTAAATAACATTAAATTTGTTTTTACAAACGTACCGGTACATAAACCTAAAAACTCACCTTAAAAAATAGCAAAATTTACACTTAAATAACATTCAAAGCTAATTTTTGTGTTCAAAAGTATTTCTACTTAAAACTTGAATTTGTTGTATCTATTTTTTAACGAGATTGAAGATGAAATATGTCTAAGAGTCGGACAAACTTTGACAAAGTTCGTATGCTTTGGATCATTTTAAGGCCTTTTACTCCTAAATATAAGCTTACTTCTGGTAACATTGTTTTCATAACAGCATCGGATATTAAATCGGTAAAGTTATTGGTACGCAATAATACATGTATGATTAGGGTTTAATCGATGATTCTACTGGAAAATTAATCAATCAATCAACCAATACTTAATACCACACTAGGTGGGGTCGGTTATATGAATTTTCTATTGCCATGAAACTCTATCACATGCCAATTGGTCATTAATATTTAACAAGCTAGCGCATATCCTTCCAAATAGTTTTCGTCCATGTAATCTTAGATTTACCTCTTCCTCTACACTTACTTTCTATCTTTGAATTTTCACACTTCCTAACTGAAGCATCCACATGTTTTCATAGCACATGTCCATGCCACCTTAGTCGTCCTTTTCTCAATTTATCTTCAATATGTTCTACCCCAGTCTTTTGGCATATGCATACATTACTAATTCAATCCATTCTTGTGTGTTAAGTCATACACCAAAGTATTCCCATTTCAATCACAACCATCCTTTGAATATGTTGAGTTTCAGTCGCCTAACATTCGCTCCCGTAGTCATGGCTAGCCTAACTACTGTGAGGAATTGTCATCGAAAACATAACCACGTCGGCGGAATTACCGGTTAAAATTTTCTCGAATTCGAATAGGATCTTCTCAAGAACCATTGATAGGGTTTCAAAAGGATTTAATTTTAATCAAATAAAACTTACTTGATAGTCTCTTTAAGAGACGGATGCCATTAAAGCTCTCAAGTGGAAGCTCTCCAATCTCACGTGCACGAACTCCTATCGAACCGGGACTGGTGCTAGCCGAATTGACGAAGAATAAGAGAAAAGAAAACTCCAAGAAAAATAAAAAAAAACCATAATACATCAAAATGTATTGCCCATAAAGGGTGGCTGCCAACGTTTGTTGGAAGTTTAAATTTTTTTTTTATTTTTTTTAATTATTTTATTTTTCTATTTATACCCTAATTAGTCAATTAGGTTTAGGTTTAATTTAATTATGAATTTGGCTCAATTAATTTTAAGTTTAATAATTAAACTCCATAGTTTAATTCCTTAAACAAATTTAATTTTTAACTTTCATTTTTTACAAATTAACCCATAGACAAAATAAAGATTGCAATTTAATCAAATAAATTGTCATACTACAAATTAATTTAATTAAATAAATTTAGTCAATTAATAATTTTAGTATGCAATACTTTATGATTAAATTTATTCAATTAAATTATTCAACATATGAATTTATTTAGTTATCAATTAAACAAATACCATATGTAAATACAATTTGATCGACTTAATTTAATTTAATAAATAATATAAAATAAATTATATTATACCATTAACTAAATTAATTTCTTGGATTTATATAGATTATTCAATTACATTGACTTGACATGTCAATTAATTAATAATCGATTCTTCATCAAGTCTTGTAACATTGCATGTACAAAAATCCCAGATCAGTAGTTCTAAGAGCACGATCCTTTGGGTCTGTCCATATGTTGGCAATGGGATTCACCCATAGACTGTAAGCGGATTCTAGCAAACCATTACAGCCCCCAATTGGGACAGAATACAGCCGTCTATTAAAGATACTGAACCCAGTAGTTATCTCATAAA